>CAJHNH020000314.1:0-12500 GCA_905116865.2 Candidula unifasciata
CTTTGCCCTCAATAACCCACCCATACTGGTAAAACTAATACCCTTATAAGTGTGTACGTTTCAAACTAACTGTGGAAGTTTGTGCATACAAAATGGGGACAGAATTAGGTCAGGACTTTGTCGACCAGTGTATGAGTGTGTTTGACCCAGATCAATGAATGGTAAGACGGGCTTTTGGGGAGTGTAAGGAATAAATGTACTGACGGTGGATATTGGTGTCTGTGTGCAGAGGGGAGGGGAGAGAGAGAGAGTGATATATGTGTTAGAAAACTCTATCTATCTCCACTGTATATCTGACTTGCCTTCTCTTGCACTAAACAGACAGATGAATATAAGAGACTTGTGTCTCTTGGTCTGGAGAGGCATTCTGAGGAATGAAACAGGAGAGAGCCGGGTGGAGTAAGCAGATGGGGGATGATGACTGATGCTTGTTCTGTCTTTCCTGTCAAGATGTTACCCTCTTGGTGATGACTAATTCTGAGTTATTTCTTGACAGGATGTATCCTTTGTGAGGAGCTGGCAGAAGTTTCACAGTCCAACCAACACCCACCAACCATAAACCAACCCTAAACTAACTACCCACCAGCTAACACCTGTGAAGGTTCCTGACATCATCAATATGCTGGAGCTCATAACCCAAACAGACTACCAGTGCTAGAGCTTAGTATAGCTCAAAGACCTTGTATGTCCTAGCTGGTGATAGAGACTTGCTAAGTACCAGTACAGTGCTGTGTCCTCTATGGTGAGGTACTCTCTTACTACTTGATCCAGTGGAGCAGAATTCCCAGAGTCAAAGACAGTCGAATCATCCGGAGCTGAGGGAGACATCATAGACAGAAAGAGGAGAAGCTGTTTGATGCTCCATGTACTTTGTACTTCACAGCTCCTATGTTTCCCTATGATGACAACATGTCATTTCCAGGACCTACTGTCTGTGTAGTATCTTTGGTATCTAGACATTATTTTTTGAGATTCTTCCACTGATAGCTGGGATTCACTTCAAGATTTAATGTATATATATATTACTGATTACATGCATTCATTTTCATGGCTGACTTAGGTTTCTCTATTTCACCTTTTTAAGTGTTTAGCAGTTGTGTGTGTATGTATCTTCATTATATGTGTTAACATGGTTATGATAATGAACTATCATAACCTGGGTGCTTTCTTTAGTAAGTAGTGGGGGGTGTCCAGCCAAGTGTGCCTAGAAATATTGTATTCATATACTGACATATTTTGTAGTGCCAATACTTGAGTTGCCCTACTCCAGAGATAAGTTGAGCGTATATTGGCCACGGGGAATCCCTTAGACCAATACGAGCCAAACGACTCAACATAATTATCTCTGAGTGCTGTTGGTTCTGAAGGAGAAATCCTTATATTAGGCACGCGACAGGAGTGATATGTGACAATAAGGGACATGGATAAATGATTTAGGAAGGGCGTGAAACCATCTGCACGAAATAGTACGCACATACACACATACACACACACACACAGGGACCACCTGGCTTGAGATCGCCAAGGGCAAGTATTTCTATGACAGGTTGAGGTCATAAAAAGAGGGGTAGCAGCGGTTATTAATATTTTCTTGTGAGCAAAGGCGCCGAACCGGGAGAGTTTATGGGCCTTGTTCCCTTGAAATTTCAGTTTAACCCGATCATATCATTTAAAATATTTATTTATTCCAGATTTTTTCAATTTTAGGCACTTAAACAAGGATTAGGTCAGTTGATACTCCATCTTAAGGAAATATAAGGAGGTTGAGCACCCTCTCCGAATGTTTCCTCTGTATCGTCGCCTTAACTTGTGAGCTTACTAAGTGTGCATATTTATGATACATTCTTATCTGGCTGTAGACATTACACATGTATATATACAAATTCATCTACAACATTCGTGGCTAATATGAAATACTTTGACGACAGTTTCAGTTACAGCTGACGAAAACGAACAGTATCAACTGAAACGTTAACAAAGAGAGTGTACGAAGTGAGTTAAACAAGTCTTACTTATAGATTTCTTCGTGTTCAGCAGGTAATCCTCCTTTATTTCATCACATAACTTTTCAATAAACGTTGCCTGATCTTTCTGATGATAGTTATATATTTTTGAATAAAATAAGTCAATATTCAACATATCAGCCCAATGTCGAAATTACAGTAATAAAAATGTTGCACAAGTACCTTAAATTGTAACATTGAAAACAATAATATAAATATAAACATAACCTCTTTTTCGGGTTTCTCCTCATACTTCTCTTTCTTTTTCCCTTTTTGTCACTTTCCCCAATTTTATAATCCTCCCCTTCTTCTGTATCTTCTTCTTCTTTTGCTGGTCTCCATCAGAATTTGATGGTCATGACTATTCAATTTCTTCTGTCACTTATTTCAAAGGCATGTTATCTAGTGTATAATAATAATTTCTAAAGCAATATTTTCTGGTTGTAAATTCAAACATAGCTCTATAATTTGAAGGGCGTAGTCTGTGTGGACATACAAAGTGAAAGTAAATGGGAACACAGTTTAAAAAAAAAAGTCAAGCAATCAATTCAATTACATATAGCATGACTGTGGTACCTGGGAATCACCTGTAACAGAATCTTGTCTTTCAAGGATCACATAGAAGTGATTATGTCAAAGGCCCAAAAAGGTCTTGATGCACTAAAGATTATGGCAGCAATAGACATGGAGCAAAGAATGCTGCTCACACAGTACCAGCACTTAATCATCTCAGAGATTCATTATGGACTGGGTTTGCTCACTGTCTCAAAGAGTCAGCTAGTGAAACTGGCTCGCATACACAATAAAGCTATGCGGGTGATCCTGTGATGTGCAAAAGACACCCAAATTGTGTGCATGCGATACATCCTTGCATTGCCGACTATTGTAGATAGGCTAAAGGTGGTGCAGGCTAAGCCATAACTCAGAGTAGCTGCAGATAAAGAGCACCCTTTGTATGAAGCTTTGAATGCAGTTCGGCGTCAGAGGCTGAAAAAGGGAAAATCGTGGGTAGTTTATGCAGAAGACACAATAAGACAAGTATGCATGTTGAAAACCATTAGGCGAGGAGAAGAGTGTGTCAGAGTACCAAAGGCAAAATCTGACCGATGTAGGGTCATGATCACATTAGGCCGGGAGTGCAGAGAGTGGCCAGCGGAGGCTACTGAGGCGAAAGTCTAACAGTTGATTCACGGCAATTCTTGTCCTGATGATCGTATTATCTTCACAGATGGTTTTTTTTATTTAGAGGGAAGAAAAGTGCATGGGGTTTCGTAGCGAAAGCCAATGCAAAATCTTTAGTGCAGGACAGCCTGGCATATGATTCTAAAATCTAACATGATAATGTTGGTGGAGTCGGTCACTGCAGCTTGCCGGTGGCTAGAAAACAAGATACATGTGGGCCTACACTTCTGGTAATTGTAACAGGCTGAAAGCATGCTAAGAAAAACACCCCAAAAAAAGAATGGATTCGAGCAAAATGGCAAGC
Organism: Candidula unifasciata; assembly: GCA_905116865.2. Classification (NCBI taxonomy): domain Eukaryota; kingdom Metazoa; phylum Mollusca; class Gastropoda; order Stylommatophora; family Geomitridae; genus Candidula; species Candidula unifasciata. Next base: position 3,490 of record CAJHNH020000314.1, read on the forward strand.
TTTAATTGCAAAGCCACGGGTAATAGGCATACTTTTTATGCTAGATGAGGAATGTATACATGTCAAGGCAGATGTGGTCAGAGCCATTTGTGAACAAATAACGAAGTCAAAAAAGAGACTAGATCATTATGGGCTGGAGAGAATGATGCAACTGGGTGTGACCAGGGGGTTCGGCCTGCACACTACGTCAGAGGATAAGCTAGACGGACATTAACCAGACTACAACTGGCACCATTAGTATTGGAACTCTGCGCTGGCTGCTGAGGATTGAGACGGAGCGCGTATCGGAATGCCCCTAGTGCTGTAATGTCAATTCCTAACTCAGCTCAACTACTATTCAAATGAAGAACTTAGTTAAATAAAAAGTATTTGATGTTATCTTATCGACGTGCCCTGTCAGAGAGGGAGAAAGAGAGAGAAAGAGCGAGAGAGAGAGAGAGAAAGAGAGAAAGAGAAAGAGAGAGAGAGAGAGCGAGAGAAAGAGAGAGAGAGAGAGAACGAGAAAGAGAGAGAGAGAGAGAGAGAGGGAGAGAGAAAGAGAGAGAGCTTTGTCGCATTCGCTTTCTAGAACTTCTAGAAGACACTATAATGCCAGCTGTCAATTTTTTAAATATATGTTGGTGTAGAACTAATGCAATCGAGACGCAATTAAGAAATCCCACGGTGGTTAGCGTGTATGAGCATACTATGATATCCCAGAAGCAGTTGTTGAATAGAAAACAACATGTTTTTCTTCTTAAACCAGAGGAAGAGGGACGATTCATATGGACCCTAGCAGACAAGAACCTCCTAGAAGGAGAGAAACCAGTCACATCGAGCCTCAAAGACAAACACTAGAGAGGAGACATGAAAGGAAGCATCGAACTATAGAGGTACAGTGGTCAAGATACATGGATCCATGTCAACAGGGACACATAAGATAGCAGCATTGCTTAAATGTTAGAGTCGACGATTGGACCGTAAGCAACAGACAGCACTATATACCAGACGGCAGTTAAATATACAACCAGTTTACTATTAGACAGAGATTTAAAAAAAAAAAAAAAACACAACGCTACGTCAAGAGGATGTATACAATATAGTGAAATCAACTGTAATTCAGAATATCACTGATATTATTTATCGCATTTAGAAATGACAATAAAGACAGTAAAACAAAAGGAAGGTCGTTTCAAGACATGTTATTACACAGGCATCAGAGTGACGTGGGTTGCATGTAACTAGCATGTCATCATCACCACTGTCGTCACAACCATCTTTCTTCTCGTCTACATTCTTCAATTGACACCAAAGACAAACCTGGACGTGACATCAACACATACAAAGAAGAGTTATGTGCTACATTCTTCTTCTTCTCCTTCTATTTCTCCTTCGCCTTCTCCTCCTACTACTCCTCCTCCCCCTTCTCATCCTCCTTTTCCTCTTCCTTCTTTTCCTCTTCCTTCTTTTTCTTCTCCTTCTCCTTCTCCTTCTCCTTCTCCTTCTTCTTCTTCTTCTTCTTCTTCTTCTTCTTCTTCTTCTTCTTCTTCTTCTTCTTCTTCTTCTTCTTCTTCTTCCTCTTCTTCTTCTTCTCCTTCTTCTTCCTCTTCTTCTTCTTATAAGCCTTCTTCTTTAGCATTCCGAGCCCTTGAGGTTCATTGCTACACATAGTACCCGCCTCCACTCAATCTCTGTTGGCCTTTTCTTTTCAGTTAGTGACACCAAGTGTTTCAGGCCTATCCGGACATTATCTTCCCATCCTCTTCCTGGTCTGCTTCGTGGTCTACGACCATTCAGCTGTCTTGTGTATACAGTTTTCACCTCTCTGTCATCTGACATTTTCTCAGTTTGCCCCAACAATTTCCCCATATTATCTCTCATGATGTCGGCTCTGTGGCTAAGTCGATGCGAACGCTTCGTAATGCCGGGTTCGATCCCATCTTGCGTTGGTTTCGACAATGGTATCAAGAGAGCCGACCGTCCAATAGGCAATGGCAAACTACTGGACGTGAATCTGCCTAGAAAAACCACACAACAGACAGGGGCTGCTTCGGTTGGTTCTGCAACGTCCTGTAAAGGATACGCAACTAACCATCTCTCATGTTGCCAGTGATCAATGGTGATATAAACAGATTAAAAAATTAATTGTTGCTTCTCACTCTCCATTCCCCGCTTTCTGCATCTTTGATGATTCTAAAGGTTCGTCGCAAGACCCCGTGTTTTCGAACTTTTAAAATAATGCTGCACCTCATTTGTGTTGTTGTGCTTCAGGTTTCAGAGCCATATAAAACTATTGGTCTTATTAGCATTTTATATATTTCCATCTTGATGTTGTGAGATACTTTAACTTTAGCAGATTTTGAAGGAAACTGAATTCTTTATTTCCAGACCTAATTTTAGATCGTATTTCTATTCTCAGCAGTTGAAATTTGAACCCAAGCATTTATATGTTTTCGTTCGTTTAATTTTCATATTATCAGTTTGTATGTGAACGGAGTTCATATCCTTTCCCTGTCTTGTTATTATCATGTATTCTGTCTTATCTTGATTTACAGATAGTCCCATTTTGTGAGCCGCTTCTTTAAAGAGAGTCAATGGTTTCTTACTGTCTCTAATTCATTCGTTGGCGGTTTGTCGTGCGGATTGGGTTAAATCCAGTTGGTATCTGCATTTTTTTAGCAGTATGGTTTTAGCGTGTGCAGTGCAATGTATTGGCAGTGATGACTGGCTTAACGATTAGAATGTTTCGCAAAAAAGACGCACCTGTTGTTTAAATAAAGATATCAAGATGAAGTTTAAATAACAGTGCCTGGATCAGAATTCAAAAGACATGCGGTTTATTTTTTGTCCAGTATTGCATGGCGAAAGCAGTGTTATTAACCATAAAATGTGTGCTAGTAGAGGCGTATTTGCCTATCGTACTGTGCAACAAGGACAAAATAACTATTACGTATCAACCTAGTCATCTCTTTGTGGGATTATTTTTTTTTTTTAATTGGTTTTTGTTAAATCCACGCTGGCTCCTAACAGGGGTCGCAATATAGCCCGACCATAAAAATGGTCTAATGGCTAAACACCGTTTCTGGGACCTCTCCACGGGTGATCCTCATCCACATGGTGGCACTTTGTGTCATCGGGTGTTCATCGCTTGTGTGATGTCCTAGCGGGGTATAAAATTTCTCTGCAACAAGGACAAAACTTCTATTCCGTTGACTGTGCATCTTATCAATAAAGAAACTGTATTCTGCAGCGTATACTAAAACACAATACTAGAAACAATTGTTTGTAAAGTCTTAGCACCATTGTCTCCGGAAGAGGTGAAGAAGTGTCTACCCAACAGTGGCATTCTTCTTCTTGTTCTTTTTCTTTACGTCCTCATTATGTGAGGTCATGCTTGGTGCTGTTCTGGCTGCTTCGACCATAGACACATGTAGTTTCTCTGATGTTATCTTCCCATCGTGTTCTAGGTCTACCTCTTGCTCTACGTCGCTCTCTTCTTTTGGTATATGCGTTGTATGGTATAGCATGAGAAGGCATTATCTCCAAAAGGGCAAACCATTTAATTTGCTGTCTTTGTTTGTAATTGAGAATTGGTTCTGTGACAACTTTATCTTGTATGATCTCATTCCTGATTATTTATCTTCTGGTCACTCCTAATGTTTTTCTTAGAGACCTCATTTCCGTGGGGTTGGGTGATGGGTCAAAGTGTTGAGCCCTAAAGAGGTTAGTCCTATTATGGACTACTGTTTCATCAGAGCTCGCCAAGTAGTCTGGTAGTTGTCTTAGTTTCAGCTGATAGATGACGAAATGACTTACTTGTGATTGTAACATATATGTGTTGAAAATGATGATGACTAACGGTGATCTACTAATGGTTTATGTGTAAATTTATTACCGAGATGAAGTGATCGTGATAGTGATATACTTCAGTCTGAACGACTATAACAATGCACGTTAGAAATAGTAATGACAATGATTAGACGTATTCGGAACGATACGTGGCCTAAGTGAAATCATAATCAAATCGTGATAATTAGTTATCAGTATTGACATGCAAGCTAAGTTAAGATGCAGAAGTGGCAGATAGATTGAGTGGCATAGGTCAAAGATAATGAAAAGGTGATAAAGTAAGTATATCTCAAGATTTAGAGATGGTAGAGGGATTTGTGTCACATGGAAATAATTGTGAAAAAGGTCAGTTAGTATTGGCATGTAATTTAAACTGAAAAGGGAACAATAAAGATCTATACACTTCACTAGTAAAACCAATCAAAACAAAACATGCAATCTAATTGAAGAAAACAGTTAACAGCGACAATATATACACATTCAAAGGAAAAATTTATACTACATTATTGGAACATACATTTTCTTCGCTCTTGTTGATAATAAAATCAGTAGTGACGTGCTGGGTATAATTAGTATCCTATCATTCGTTATTGTACTAAACCACTCATTTCCTATCAACTGAAACTGACATTCAACAGCCCAGACTACACAAACTTATGTAAGATGTTGTTTACCTTGAGTGATTCTGTCAGCCGAGAGAGAATATTTTCAATGACCTCGTCAGACAATGGCTTCACATCACTGATATCAACACCGTTATGGATGTAGTAAAAGTATCTCTGAATTTGATTAGATTTAAAACAATGCTGTTATAGTTAACTAGAGACTATTACCACATATTTAATTTTTAAATTTAAACAAAGCAAAACCCTGGTCCTCCAGGTTGGGGGATGTAGCTTGATACCGAATTACCCACCTTCGTAAAACGTCATTTCGTCTTGGTACACATATCTATGCCTCAATTTCGGATGGATTTGATCGGACAACGAAACTGGAACGTTAAAAGAAGGACTTTTGAAATTGGAACATGGAACGTACGAACCCTTTATAGAGCTGGCGCAGCTGAAGAACTGACTTGTGAGTTATCGGATTGCAGAATGATGTAGCATCGATTAAAGACAAAATATGGCCAGGACAAGGTGCCATAGAACAAAATGAAATAATCATAGTGTATGGAGGAAACACTCAAAAGAAACAAGAAATAGGGACATGATTTGTCATTTAAAACACACACAAAACAAAAGTGGGAAAGTATTATACATTTTGAAGCTGTTAATTATTAAGTTTAAAATGAAAGGAAAAAGAAGGGGGAAATATAACGGCGATTAATGTACATACACCCACTGAAGACAAAGAACATGATATTAAAAAAAGATGTGTATGATTTGCTTGAGAATATCATAAAGGAAACTAAAAAAACAGGACATACTGATTGTATTATAAGACTTCAATGCATACTTAGGTAGACAACCCACTAATAAAAATGCAGCAGGCATGGAAAACCTACATACAAATTCAGACGGTAACAGATGGATTCACAGTAGCCAAAGGACTACAGGTAGGCAACACCCGATTTCAAAGAAATGATATACATAAATCAATCTGGCAATCATGTGACAAGATAACTTATAACCCGCTTAGTAATGCTTATGTGCCTGGTTTAATCCTTGCTGCAGACTATTTGCGTTGCGTTGGGTTGACAGTGGTACTGAGAGCTGACCGTTGGGTAAGCAATAGCAACTACTGAAGGTAAAATTTCCCTTGAAAAACCTGAGCGTACTACAACTTTTGATAAAGCTAAAATATAAATACACACTGTTCACTCCAGGTATTTTTAAAAGCATACATTATTTGTGTTGACTGTAGTGTAAATTCGACATAAAAAAAATATTAGAGCTAATTAGTTGTTTTCATTATATCTGAAACAGGTATTTCAAAATCGTTTAGAAATGATGTACTTGAATTCTGGTACTAAAAAAATTGAAATATTGTTGACCAGTCAAACGAACTAGAACATATCATTACTTTTGTGCAAATTTCAACTGCTGAGAGTACAAATAAGTCTAAAATAAAGTCTTGAAATAAAATATACAATACACTGCTAAATCTGCTTAAGTCAAAGTATCTCGCAACAGGTCAGAGTGGATATTCTAGTCCCACTAGCTAGTTCGACTGTTCACAGTTAGCGGTGTAGCTGTTGTGATAGATGGTAAGAAAGGAGGCTTCCCGCTGACACCAAAACACATACTACATTAAGTTTATCGAATCACCCAAGTGACAGAACAGCGATCGATTGGCCTCAATGACTTGTGGCTGTCATTGTCGGACAAGAGATCTAAGATAACTTGTACCAATGAGCGGAAGCAGTTAGCATCCGGCATAACTTTAGCCATTTACTGTGACCTATCGGGCATTACTGACTTGGTGACTTTGTAATTCATCTGGTTACGTCAAGACAGCCAACGTCAGCGGAGGTCGAAATGTCTCTCTGAATGATAATGCAATACACAGTACTATATACTGTGAAGTGGTCAGAGCTGATCTTGTCAGAGGTTGACTATGGTCTGGGACTGCTTACCGTCTAAAAAAGTCAGATGGACAAACTAAAGCGCATACAGAGCGCAGCTATACCGGTCATTCTGAGTTGCACCAGAGACACCCCAGTGGTAGGTATGCGATACATCCTTGGTTTGTCGACAGTTGCAGCTAGGCACAAGGTGCTGCAGGCGAAGTCATTTCTTAGAGTAGCTGCAGACACAGACCACCCTTTGCACGAAGCTCTAGGTGCGGTTAAGGGTCAGCGGATGATAAGAGGGAAGTCATGGATAGCTCAGGCAGAAGACACAATCAGACAGGATTGCATCCTTGAGAATATAAGGCGAGGAGAGGAGCAGGTCAAAGAGCCACCTGAACAGTCAGACCTGTGTAGGGTCATAATCACACTGAGCCAGCAGGTGCCACAGAGATGGAAATTCGCCAATTAATTCAAGATAATGCTCGGAGGATTTGATCACTTACACAGACGGTTCAGTGTACAGAGGCAAAAGAATTGCTTGGGGCTTCTTTGCCTAGCATATGATACCACAACATCCCGCTTAAGAATGGAGGTGGAGGCGGTCACTGCAACTTTTCGCTAGCTAGAGAACACGACACACACACACATCGTGATTGTAACTGACTCAGAAAGCATGCTAAGAAAAATCAGGACAGGCATGCTTCGTGCGGAGTTGCATGCTTCGATGCGGAGGAGTTTTGTTTGGAATTTTCACCAGGGCAGACTGACTGACTGACTTTCTACCCCACTAGGACATCACACAAGCGATAAACACCCGATGACACAAAGTGCCACCATGCGGATGAGGATCACCGTGGAGAGGTCCCAGAAACCGCGTTCAGACAATTGGCCATATTGATGGACTGCCTATATTGCGGCCCCTGGCAAAAGCCAGAGTGGGGCTTCAAATAAGAAAAAATTACGTCCTGAAAAGGACGTAAGTAATATGTATTGTATTCACCAGGGCACGCCGTTGTGTTGGGAAATAAACAGGCGGACAGACTGGCTGGCTCTGCACACCTTGGTGGAATACTGATACATGATAAGGCAGACGTTGTTAGGGCCTTTACTACTGAATGGGTACCCCATAGGTTTCATCAAACGTCATTGCACCCCACCCATCCCTACCCCGAACGAAATTACAGTATCCAAACTACGAGTATATATCCAGCTTACTTATCGAGGTAATGACATCATGCCGCGTCTGCAGGACCGACTGAAAACAGCAGTTGGCCAAACATTCTTTGCGGTTATTCCAGTAATGAGGTACAAGACCACTCCTATCCCAACCCCACCTTTTAAACAGCGCCTTTCTCCGTACACTAAATCTAATTGTATTAACCAATTTACATGTAAGTGCCAGTTGACTTACATCGGTCGAACGGACAGACAGCTTGGAAATAGAGTGGCAGAGCACATACCCAAATACCTACATACACAGCTGAGTGATTCTTCTATGGTGTCAAGACCAGTCAAGAGGAAAGAACCCGCTTCTTCCATAGGACGCATCTACTGAATTCCAAACACCTAACTGACACAGACACTGCTTTCCGTGTGGTTTACCACACTCCGAACAGGGGACTTTTGAGAATCGCAAAAGCCACAATAAAAATCAAAAAACCCCTCCTTTGACTGACTGACTTTCTACCCCACCAGGACATCACACAAGCGATAAACACCCGATGACACAAAGTGCCACCATGTGGATGAGGATCGCCGTGGAGAGGTCCCAGAAACCGCGTTCAGACAATTGGCCATTTTTATGGTCTGCCTATATTGCGGCCCCTGGCAAAAACCAGAGTGGGGCTTCAAATAACAAAAAATTACGTCCTAAAAGGGACGTAAGGATTGAGGATATCCCCCTCCTATGTAAGCAGACGGAATTTGTCGTAGATTTGAAGTTACCCTGGTAGTCAGTGACTACGGTGAGCTTCCGGTGGCCATAAAAGAGAGACAACGCATTTCAGTTGAATTTATTCAGTTTTGTGCTTTATTTTATGTTGTGGTAACTCTGTAGTAACGCACCCGATGAGATACAGGGAAATATGCCTGGAAATAAATTGTGCAATGTATTGTTTGTATGTTATGATAGTTAACTAAACATAGATTGCAAAAGCAAAACACTATGACTATAACTAAAATCTACATTGTAATACAATGTGACGCTAACTAAAACCTACACTGCAATACAATGTGACTATAACTGATACCTACATAAGAATATAATATGAAGATAACTAAAACCTACATTGTGATACAATGTGACCATAGCTAAAACCTACATTGTAACTCTGCCCTTGTTGCTGAAGATGGGGACGGAGTGCTTATCGGAGAGTCCCGAGTGCTATGATGTCGATTCTTTATTCAACATTCAATACTGTAATACAATGTGATGACATAAAATCAGGAACATCAATATTCCACATAAAATACTTTCATTTACTTACAAAAAGATCAGCTTCTTGAGACGTCAGAGCAGTTCCACCGTCGGTTGTTGATATATTTGTCTCCATTTCCTCTATGGGACCGATCGGTGGGCCAGATTTACCTTGCCTGCATAAGCATTTAGTTCATTATTGCTACAATTTAAAAAACGATTCAGATTAATATCTATAGACAATCCTTTATG
>CAJHNH020000314.1:17500-70000 GCA_905116865.2 Candidula unifasciata
CCCCCCCCCCCCCAAAGAACATTACCTGGAAGAAGAGGCAGAAAAGGCAGCATTGAAATCGCAGAAAACTATTAATTTCAAGAGTCTCACCAACACGTTATCCTAGCCTTTTGCTATTGTATGCAACTCATTCCATGTCCTTTATCAATTGATAAGAAGAGATGCGAGGGAGCAAGGAATGAATGCTATAATCCAACCATGATCACAAATAACAAGAGAAGCAGTCCTGTACAATCTACATCAAAGGCTAGCAAGATGGGCAGAATATTTTAAAGAGCTACTCAACCCTGAAAACAAGATAGACAATATCAGTTTTTTGCCTAAACACAGTGACCAACCTAAACCACATTTTGAACATGAGAAGTAAAGATTGTTATGCAGAAGAGCCCTAAAAAAACATGTTTTAGATGGAATAACTACAGAAGCTATTCAAGCATGTGGGCAAACTGGCATCCAAAAGCTAACAAGATTTTCCAATACAGTATGGGAAGAAAGGAAAGTCATACAGCAGGCATTAATTATACCAATTTGGAAAAGGAAGAGTAATACAAGAGACTGCATCGTACAGAGGAATAACACCCCTGGGCCACACAGGAGAAATGTATGCAAAGTTATTAGAACAGAGACTAAGACCTGCACTAGAATAGCACTGAAGTACATCACAATTTAGTTTCAGGAAAGGACAAATTCGCACAGATGCATTATTCACACTAAAACACGTTTGCGAGAAAACCACTTAATATGACGATGAACTGAAAATTGTGTCTGTAGATCAAGAAAAAGCTTTAGATAGAATAGATACAAACTATGGGCTTTTCTAGAGAATTATGGGATACAAGGACTGCTGCTAGATAACATCGTTGTCATGTACCACACTTCCCAAAGGGCAGTTAGAACACAAAAAGGCATGTATGATATGCTTACAATGAGTACAAGGGTGCGGCAAGGATGTATGCTATTTCCTCTCTTATTGACAATATACATAGAAGTATGGGATACAAGGACTGCTGCTAGATAACATCGTTGTCATGTACCACACTTCCCAAAGGGCAGTTAGAACACAAAAAGGCATGTATGATATGCTTACAATGAGTACAAGGGTGCGGCAAGGATGTATGCTATTTCCTCTCTTATTGACAATATACATAAATTGAATATTAAAAGAAGATAGCTTTAAAGCAATTGACTAATAAAATTCAGAAAATACGGAACTATACTTTCCAGGGGAAGAGTTAGATCTACACACAAGAAGTGAGCTATTATTTTCAGACGATCAGTGCCTGTTCTACATTAAGGGGAGTAGACTGCAAGAACACTTGAACAGGCTAAGTTAAACAGGCAGAAGACATATTATGAAAATCAATACTTCTAAAACTGAAATAATTAAGGTCAGTAGAATTCACAGTCCGCTACATATCGGGTTGATAGGTAGTTTTTTGAAGCAGGTTAAACGGAACAATATATTGGAACTTAGAAACAAGATACCAACGAGCCAGTGCACGTATATACAAACTGACGCCGTTATTAAGACATCCAAACATAAGTGTAAGCGCCAGGAAACATATTCTTCCTCTTCTTCTTCGTTCACCGGCTGTGAATTCCAGCGGAAGGTCCCGGTTAATCGTCCGCTTGAACTGTTGGCTTTTACCTGGTCCTGAGTTTTACGTGTATAACCGTTTTACTGGCTTTTGCCGTTCCATGCTTCACCGGCAGATGTACTCTGACTTCGAGGGAAGAAGTTAGGCCTATTTCTAGGATGACTGTGGCCATTGTTTTGTGTGGGTTGAGATGTTACCTTATTTGTGTGGTGTCCTCCTTGTCCCTTTCTCCAGTGTTGCTCCTGGAGTAGCCCCTTTGGGACAGCCCTGTTTGAAACGGTTAGCCCTCAAGTGAAGGCAGGGGCAGATCATAGGCATTTCCTGCTATCCAAGGAGGCTTCCATAAATGCAGAGCCGACACATAACGCTCTGATACTGGGCTCACCCAAGGAATCGTCACGTCCTGCACATAACTGCCTAACCTCACAACCGTATAAGGCTTCCCGCTCGACGCGGGAAGCCCTTCGGAGATCAGCGGGGAGCAGCCCGTGGGTTCTGGACTTTTGTGACCACACGAATCGGTACAGTCTTTGTCTCCAGTCTACGATTGTCATCTTTAGCGTGCTGGACAGAATGGAGAATCCTGCGTCAGGCATGTCTTTATCTGTGTGGTCCCAACACTCGGGCGAGTGGGGTCTCGGGATGTGGACATTTAGACTTTTTCCCAATCAATACGATTTATGATAGTCGGATTTTGAGCTTGCTCGTGTGCCGTAGGATCTATTTTTGTCAGACATTTGGGCTTAACCAGTGGATGGATGGCTGCTGTCTTGGTGTACCTCAGCGCGATGGCGACGACATTGGGGGTTGACAGAGGATGTACATGGGTATAATCTTGCTGCGAGGCGCCACCCTCAGGAGATGTTACTCATCTGTGCTGAGGGTAAATCTCTAGGTCAAGGGTTGAGTCTCAGCAACACAATGTTCTCTTCACCCAACAAACTTTTAATCGACGGTTGTCATTTTAGTTGTACGTTTGGCAAGCACTTTACTCATGTTTCTAGTGAGTTTAAATAAGCTTTTTCACCCATGCGTTTGGGGGCGAACTGATGAGAGCCCCAAGGACACTACACCTCTGGATGCCGCTAACTCCGTGATCCCCTGACAGCTCTGTTAATGCTCATTTGAGGACGTGCTGCAGGAGTCTTGCTTGAGGTTCCGTAAAACCAGAACAGTGCAGGACTGGCGCCCGAGTGACGTTCGGAGTAACTCCTTATACACATCACGTTGGACCTAACTTTACCTCACGCCTGTGGCAGAAATCACCGCGCTACGGAAACAGACTATAAACTACATATTCATACCGACACTGCTACCAGTGCCAGACTTGAACATTATCAAAGACTAACCTAAATAATATTTTTACCTGTGAAATGAAACGCCTGAGAAAAAATGCCAACTTATCCACGCGAGATAAAGTTAGAAATGATATTACCAGACAGACTGTAGGAACAACACCCAACATCTTTACTGCTGTTCTTGTACGCCTTGTTGGAATAGTATTTATTCTTAACTCCTTTTGATTTTCGCGGCCAATATTTTGACAGAGTGAGTGGTATGCTGATGGGCACTGAAATGGTTTCTGGATTTTTTTTTTCGTGCCCGCCTTTACCTGGAAACAAAGTTTATCATGGAGCCTCTTCAAAAAGGTAATACAATCCATCCTCAGAGAGAGGCATTGCCCACTAGATGTAAACCTGTTCCAAAAAGACCTAAATTGATTTTAACGTATCACCCTTTTTTATGTTTTGCTGTTTTTAGAATTTTCTATAGTCAGCCTAATATTCTACTGACACTCGTAACATATTCAATGACAACCATGGAGTGGTCTAGGAGCGAAACCGTTTTCTTAAGAACATATTTGTCAGAAGTAGACTGCCTCCTATCCACACAGCATTTCCGTTCGGCACCTCCACATACGGCCAGGCAAGATGTAGGACACATATATTTGCGATCCAGACCCCGTCGGTCCAAAAAAAAAAAGTTAAAATGCATACACTGGGGAAACCGTTAGGAAACTAGCAGATCCTCTCCGCGAACATATTGCGAACATTCATATAAGGTTCCTAAGCATGTCTCCTTCCATTTTAACAGTTCTGACCGCCAAGGCAAAAGCGAGATCCCAGTTCTTCGTCTTCTTCTCTTCCACCTTGTACCTCATCGAAGTGTCGGGGGAGAAGGGGCATTCGTTGATGAGTTCTGTCAACAGCACTATTAAGACTGATGTTCATTTCAGTAAGGCTGATCTAAATGCCATCACTCCATAGTTTACGAGGTCTTCTTCTCACTCTATACCCGTTGTAACGTTTTAATGTTGCTCTATCCCAGTTACTACTTTTAAATCCTGCTCTGACAATCAAACCAGCCGCTACTACATAGTTTGAAAATCGTTTGACTTATAGTTTGGACTCGGCGTTCGTGTCTCAGACGTTGCGAGTCCGACTCGTAATTCCATTGTACCGCAATCGTAACCCACTGCTGGCTGAGTGGATTTTAATCATGGTATGGGGCGTCGCAGGTCGACCCAGCCTAAAATGGGTACCAGGGTGGCTGTCTTAGGGAAGTAAAGACGGCCGGTGTAATGCTGACTACACTACCCACCTAGTGCCAATCGGTCTGTAAAAATATGGGATGATCTTCCTATATGCCTGATGCGCCTAAGGCGTAAAAAGGCATCTTTACTTTTTTTTTCTTCTTTATAGTTTGGCTGTCCTTAGTTCTAGGGCAATCAATACTCTTCTTCTTCTTTTTCTTCTTCTTCACTTCCTCTTTTACCGCTGTGGGTGTCGAGAGAGATATAACGTTCTGTTTCTAGCTCTTCTGGCCGCCTCGACCATAGGAACATCGTGCTGTTGTAGAGTTTCTCTGATGTTATCCTTCCATCTTGTTCTTGGTCTACCCCGTGCTCTACGTCCTTCTTCTCTTTCCATGAATGCTTTGTATGGTATGGTGTCACAGGGCATTCTCTCTAAGTGGGCAAACCATTTCACTTGCTGTCTTTGTATGTAATCCAGAATTGGTTCTGTGCCGACTTGTTCTCTTATGATCTCATTTCTGATCTTATCTCTTATGGTCACTCCTACAGCCCTTCTCAGACATCTCATTTCCGCGGTTACTAATTTTTTTTAATGGTTTGTTGTGAGTGACCATGTCTGGCACTGGTAGCACAGAGTTGGAATAAATATGCTTTGAATAAGATGTCTCTTTGTGCTGATTGGGATTGTCTTATGCTGTAAGAGGGGGGGGTGGGGGGGGGGGGTTGCTGTCCCAATACTTGCTTTGCTTTACTGCATCTAATGTTAATTTCTTTATCCAATTTCTCATCAATATTCACCACAGTTTAATTCCAACTTACTAAATTTTAGTATTCTATTTATTTACTTGACTTTTTCACATTTCTGCCCTTCTGTTTTTTTTTTTTCATACGCCTTCTTACTTATTATGCTTCACATCCATATTTTCTGCAGCAATGAACCTCAAGGGCTCTTAATGCTGAAGAAGAAGAAGAAGAAGAAGAAGAAAAAGAAGAAGAAGAAGAAGAAGAAGAAGAAGAAGAAGAAGAAGAAGAAGAAGAAGAAGAAGAAGAAGAAGAAGAAGAAGAAGAAGAAGAAGAAGAAGAAGAAGAAGAAGAAGAAGAAGAAGAAGAAGAAGAAGAAGAAGAAGAAGAAGAAGAAGAAGAAGATAGCTTTAGTACTTCGTGTCTTGCTTAAACTTGCCATGAATGTTGTTGGTTATTTTACGCAGGGCCTGTAGTAGAATAAATGCAGTACAGTGATGATAAACTGTTTAATTTTCATGTTTTTTTTTTCCTTCTTTTAATTTTTAATTTTTTATTTATTGTTACTTAAGTAGGTGAATTATTGTCCTTTTGGAGTGCTCAATATTCAAAAAATTCCACACACACAATGTTTTCAACAAAATTCAACAGTTCTATCATAGGCAATCGCACATCGTAATAGGAATATATGTGTCAAACGTGGTATTTTGATTGATGAGATATTATCACGATAAAACTAGAGCTACATTTAGTATAATGGTGGCCTCATTGGAAATTAATTTGCATGAACTGTTCAGATTTCCTCACAAGTCATACATTGCAACCCCTTCAAACAATTAACGTGGTCAAAATCAATGATAATTCAATATATCATGTTTTAGGGTTCATGAAAAAAAGGGGGGAGAAGGGGGTGGGGAGGGGTTCTACCTGAACATAAATAATAAAAACACGATTCGACGTAACGAAACGATAACAATATATAAACCTGCAGTGGACCATTGGCTGAGAGGTACAGGCTTATCTGGGGGAAGTTCTCCTTTTCCTGGTAAGCTAAAATTCGGCTGATCGATCATCCAAACAGGTTTTGCTCTTTTACTAGGTACAGTTGGTAGGAACAACACAGGGTCGTTCTGAGACAGTGTTAGGTCTGAGCACCCATCACATTCCTGATCGTTCTTGGTTATGTAATACACAAATACAACAAGTTATAAACTAACTTTATCTGTGAGGGGAAAAACAAATCCTAACAAATAAATACATTGCTTTTAACGTAAGAAAATTGCAACAACATCAAAAACAAAGAATCGTGTTAAATTGTAGAGCGTTAAGTTGTAAATGTCTCTGTTTAAATTGCGATATTGAGAGTTGTATTGAGAGGTGATGCTCTGTCTCCATTTCTTTTCAACTTGGACGTGGAGAAAATTTTAAGGAAATTAAAAAACTGTGTACTTTAGGAGAATCTAAAAGAATACTTGTATAAGCAGATGACATGGAGATCGTTGGACAAAATGATCTAGAGACTGTTAAAACACTGACTCTCTTAAAAGAATCAGCTCAGAAGATGGGACAAGTTATCAATCAAGCTAAGACAGAATACATGATAATAACTAGACAGAAAAAAATAAACTTCGGCCACATACAAGTCGATAATATGAAAATCAAACCAACGAAAACGTATAAGTACTTGGGTGCAAACTTCAACTTCTCCAAAATGCTGAAAAAAAAAAAGAAATACTAATTAGAATACAATCTGGAAATAAAGTATACTATGCCCTTCAACTTCTGCTAAAGTCAAAGTGTCTATCTCGCAACACCAAGATCAAAATATATAAAACGTTGATAAGACCAGTGGTTGTATGCTGCTCTGAAACTTGGAGCACAACTAAAAGAGATGAAGCCGTATTAAAGGTTTTCGAAAAAAGAGTCTTACGACGAATCTTTGGACCCATCAAAGATGCGTACAGTGGTGAATAGAGAGTGAGAAGCAATAACGAAATTTATAATCTGTTTAAATCTTGGCAGTGATGTGGACACGTGGCTTCCAAAATTTTCAGAATGCCCTATCTCTCTAGGGGCAAAGAAAATGCTTGATTGATCCATGCGCCAGTAATCTTCAATTAATGCAGCACCTGCCAGTCTATCAGCTCTTTCATTGCCAACAACGCCTGCACATACAGAAGAGTTTTGCAATATCTCAAACCACTGTCTGTTTAAGCAGCCCTCCTCGACCCACCGGATCATGCTCAAAGAATCAGCACACACATGCGGGAATAGTCCTGTGATTCTAGCCACATGAAAGCTTGTGTCACCGCCATCACCTCCATCGTCATGTTGTTGGTAGTCATGGAGAGGGCACTGCTGGCTTCTTAAACCCCTCTGCTTAGAGAGCGAGCTGTAAATGCCTATGCACTCTTATGACCTCGTATAACGGTCCCGTCTGTGAAGATTACCTCTTCTGTCTCATCTGTATTGTCACTGATAAGCGCGCATACCTCAGCATTGACAGATACTGGATTCTGCTCCCGTTAACTCTATCGAGTGTCACGACACAGGAGAATGTGAGATTGGGTTGCTTTAGACGCTGGTATCCATTCCTCAATTGGAGGGATGTCTGTAAGGCTGCAAACATGCATGTCATCCTCTGCCCTATCCAGCCATAATTTATCCCTTTTAAGTCTATTGCCCTTTATCTTAAAGAGCATGTGATACAAAGGATGCTTTAGATATGAGCTGCAGACGTCTTTTGCTGTTCTGATCTAACAAGAACTTTAGGGTAATAGCACAGGTTAGTAAGGCTATGGTGATATCGTCGCTACCGTTGGCGCCTACCTGCACGAACAGAGTGATAAATGGACGGCTGGTTCATCAGTCAGACGTTTATCGGATATACTTTGCAGTTTGCAGTAGCAAAGAAAGACGCTAATTGGACAACTAAGGAATTTAAATGTTTTTTCCACTAGGGACTAGGACTAGTCTACTGAGGCCTACCCTCCACATTGTATGTAAAGGTGGAGAGTAGCCCTCTTGCACCTACCTCGACGGCGAAATTTTATGTATGGTATGGTATCGCATTTTTTTATGTTTTACTGCAATAAGCATTTGCTTTTGCAACAAACCCCTATACACTTATACTGTGGTCAGCGCAAAGCCATTTGTACAGAAAAGCATCTCATCTGGGCGAAATCATTGTGAATCGGTTGTTGAATATCGGATTCTGCAGCACCGCTTGGCCACTCCTTGCACTTCTTGTCCAGTGTAATAATAGGTGTACAGTTATATTTTTTTTTCTACGATCTACAACAGTATAAAGTAAATTTCTTCTATATTCTACAGTTTTCTCTGATATTTGTGTTGAAATGACTGTCTGATTTGCTGTTGATATGCTCTGTCGGATATCCACCTGCTAGTCACTTAATATATCTTCAATGTATGGGTTTAGTCTGTTCAACAGTACCTCGAACTGTATCTTATAGCTTGTAGATATTATCTCCACTTGTCTCTTTTCCTAAAAAAGAAATTATTACGGATCTTCCACTCTTAGGATAATCTCCCCTCTCTCTCTCTCTCTCTCTCTCTCTCTCTCTCTCTCTCTCTCTCTCTCTCTCTCTCCCTCTCTCTCTCTCTCTCTCTTTCTTTCTCTGCCTCTCTCTCTCTCTCTCTCTTATCTTATCTCATCCTATCTTATCTTATCTTATTATTTCGTATTTCCTTGAATTTAACGCTTGACCACCTTCTTTTATATGCTCAGCTTTTTGCTGTCTTGTTATTTTTTTTCATTTTAATGTTGTATTATGGTCTACAAATATGTCTTTAAAATCAAGTTTTTCAATGATTGGTCCACACAATATTATGTGTGAGAAAATATTTATTGAAGATTCTCAATTTAACAATTCAACATGATGATATTCTTTCCATCAATTACATATTTCCTCCTTGTTGTTGGTCATATTCCAATTTCTATTTCAATCACATATGCAGTATGGATGAAGTGAAATGAAACAACTACAACAAAATTAAAGAAAAAAACTTTTTTCCACGCCTTCGGGCGTAAGCGCACAAGCTCAGACCATCGTCAATAAGAATTATTACAGTCATACTCTTCAGCACTAAACCAGTATAGTGCACTCACACTTAAAAAAAAAAAATTTCTTGGGACTCATTGATGCTCAGTGTTTCAACTTCCGTCCTTAACTTGGGAAACACAAATGTAAGCTTAGATTTTTAAAGAAAACAATCAAAATGGAACACCTCAACAACATGTTCCCACGGGACACATATGGATCAGGAAAAAAACAGGCAACGATGAATGGCGGAGCATGTGCTTACAATAATCACCCAGATGCCACCACTGTGACCCGGCAGCCCCCAAGGGAAGAATTTGCTTTAACTACAAGACAATGCTCTCAGTCCCACTGATGGCGGCACAGTATATGAACAAGCTGCAAATCCTTGCAGGCAAGATGGTTTTTCTCAAAGAATCACTGTCAGCCATAGACGCTCTAGAGTCCCAGTCTACCTATAGCATTCTACAGAGTGTAACTAAGGAAATTGCTATGTTGTCAAAGGCAGAATCCCACATGCAGTGGATTCCGTCTCAATGTGGCATCAAAGACAATGAAAACGCTGATGCTTTAGCCAAGGAAGGCACAGCAAACCATAAATCTACAAGCCACTATCTTTTCCAGAAGTCAAAACCCTCATTAAAATAAAATCAGAAACATATTTGAAAACCAACATAGGTTATAACTATGAAAAAGATTTCATCAAACGCCTGTACAGAACAGACCAAATCACAGGTTTTCGGTTACGCACGATACACTATATGCTCAACAAACAATCATTTACATCTGAGCCAAACAGCGCTGTGCAAGTGTATTTGTTCTGAACAGACTAAAGAATATATATTGCACGTCTGTTTTCTCTTGCTGGAACTGTGAATCAGATGTGGCCACGTCCAGTCGACATGACAAATGCGTTTTGGGGAAACCTAAGAGACCTTGAGATCAAGTTGAGTTGAGTTGTGTTAGGAATTGACATCACAGCACTCGGGGCATTCTCATGCGTGTTTCATTCTTCATCTTCAGCAGCCAGCGCAGAGTTCCAAAACTGATCGTATCGGCCACAATCGGGTTATATGTCCGTCTTGCTTCACCTCTGAGTGTAGTGAGCTGGCAAGACATTCTAGTTACATTCAGATCCCAAATTCTCACCAGGCCATAATAATCGTGTTTTTCTCTACTGATTCCGTTGCTTGTTACCCAAGGGCCTTGGCCACATCTGTTTTGTCAAGTATTATTTCACCACCCGGGTAGTGCAGATCAAGTCAGTCTATGTCTCTGTTCATTACCCACCATTCCCTGGAGAAAAGATCAAGAATATGCTCACTACCCGTGACCTACCTAGTAAAGCTTGCCACTCTGCTCGAAGAAACACTCTCTTCACCGTTCTCAGCTTGCTTTCAGAGTCTGTTACAATTACGACATGTGTATGCATCTTGTTCTCTAGCCACCAAAGAGCTACAGTTACCGCCTCCACCTTAATTCTCATGCTAGATGTTGTGGTGTCGTATGCTAGGCTGTCTTACACTGAAGATTTTCCATCGGTACTTCTCTTTTTTCTCAACACTGAACCATCTGAATAGATACTCAGATTATCTTGGCTTGAATTGTCATTAATGAACTGTTGGACTTCCACCTCAATAGCATCTGCTGGCCACTCTCTGCCCAATGAGATTATAACACTACACAGGTCACACTTTTTCTTTGGTACTCTACCCCACTCCTCTCCTCGCACAATATTCTCCAGCATGCATGCTTGTCTTATGTCGTCTTTTGATTGGGCCATCTTTGATTTTTCCCATTTTAGCTTCTGACCCTTACCTGCAGCCAAAGCCTTATACAGAGGATGTTCTTTGTTTGCAGCTACTCTAAGGTATGACCTAGCCTGCAGCACATTTAGTCTATCTGCAATAGTCGGCAATGCAAGGATGTACCGAATGCACACAATCGGGGTGTCTCTTGTACATCACAGGATCATCTTCGAGACAGTTAGTAACCCCAATCCATATTCAATCATTAAAATGATTAAGTGCTGGTACATTGTGAACAGCCTTCTCTGCTTCATGTCCATCGGTGTCATAATTTTTAGTGCGTTATGACAATTTTAAGCCTTTGTCACAACTCCTTTTATGTGATGCTTGAAAGACAAACTTCTGTCAAAGATGATTCCCAGGTACCGCAGTCTGGATGTCTGGTTTGATGTCCCTGGCATTTATTTTGAGTCTCGGAACATCAGCTCTAAAAATCATGTTGTCCAAAGAACACCACAGGACAGACTCCCTTCTCCATATGAGCTTCCATCAAGATACTATATCTGTCTCTGTTGTAAGCATCTTCTAAATCAAGTGTTGCTGTTATCGTTTGCTGTATGTTCTGGAAACCTTCGAAGATGACAAAAGCAAAAGTGGCTGCATTTGACAATGTGTCTTGTAGGTGTTTTGTAGGGTTATGATCATAAAGCCTTTGAGTGTTGAATGATTTTTGTCAGGCTTAGGAAGTAGAATCAGTTAGCTGTGCATCCACTCTTCTGGGACTGAAGCTGTTCTAATGTTCTGGTTGAAACAAGCAGTCATCTCCAACAGGTCTGCATCACTCACGTCTTTCATGTGGGAATATCTAACCCCGTCAAACCCGGGTAGTGTATTTCGCCCTTTTCAGAACACCCTTCACATCTCCAACCTGAATGATGTCTTCATAATGTTTGTTATTTAAGATGGCTTCAAAATCTTCTCTAACTGTATCTCTGTTATCTTCATCATTGTGGTCTGCCTGTGGAATAAACCTCTTCATGAAAGACTCAACCTTCTCTTTGTCTGTGATTAATAGCAAACTGTCAGCTCTACGAATTGATCCTACTACATTGAGAGGATCAGTTTTTTTTTTTTTAGCATCTGCCTACGTAGCCTCCCAAGTTTTCCCAATGTCTTATCGCACCCAATCTCATTAATAAAATGCTCCCATTCTGCTTTTTTAGCCTCTGCCGCTCAGCGCTTAAAAAACTATGTCTTATCTTTCTTATCTCTTTCCGCGAGCCCCAGCTTCTCCCGTGAGCTTAGGGCTGTCTGTCGTGTTTCTTTAAAACTTTAGTGCAGCTCTCTTCAACTTCCATGCTTGTTAAGCATCTGCCGTTCGCCATGGAGGCTGCATAAAAGTAAATCTGCCCGCCCTTTTACATGCCCTCTGTCGGGGGAGCCCAAGAAGGGTGTTATAAACATTTGAAAGCCATATGAGCTCTTGAAGCCATGACTATCCTGAATATGGAGATGAATACCTAAAATGGCAGATGGTCACTTCCATGATAGCACAGGACAGTCCATGTGTTGTCCAGTACTTCTGACTGGGTAGGCAAAGCCAGGTCAATAACCGCGTCTGCCTCACCAGACCTCAATGGCATTTTATTTGGCATCCTATCATTTTGTGTATTTGTGTGTGTTTTAGTGTAATTTTTTTTTTCAAGAGAGTAAATTTAAAAAAAAAAAAGGAAGGAAACGCCGTTGTTACCTTCTAAAATTATTTCAAGGTAGACCTTTATTTCATGTAAAATTAAATTTATATTAGACTTACCCGCATAACTCGGCCTCGTAGACTAAGAAGTTTTGGAAGCCTTGTAGGTTTCATCCCACTCTGAGAGGGGGTGGTAAATCTACGACTGGTTTGTTTGTCCATTTTGGAGTATCAAAAATCTTTGAAATACACCATTGCTTCACGTTTCTAACCGCTAGATCTTTGCTAGCAAAGAAATGTGTATTGTACGTCACGTCCTATGACGTCTCGCGATCACTAGACTGTTTCTGCGTACATTTATTTCCGTCGTGAATTCTTTTCAACTTTATATATGAAGATTTAGTGCATTTCACAATATTACAATGCACTTTTGCTTTCTATGATAAGGTAAGCTTTTTATATCCAATGTGACCAAAAATTTAAAGGAAAAAAAAAAAAAAGCCAGCGACAATGCTGTCAGAATATATTTTTAAAATTGTTACTTAGAATCCATATCGATATCCTAGCACATCGGGCCGACTCATTTCTGCATCGTCTTTCGATGAGCCATTTAGTTGTCCATGTTCAAGGAACCCAGAAATTTTCCAAAAAAGATTAAATGCTCTCAAGATGATGGCAACAATGAACATGGAACAAAGAATGCTTTCCCCAATATTCCAGCATGTCATCCTGTCGGTGATAGATTATGGATTTGACATGTTTACCATATCAAAGAGTCAGTTGATAAAACTTGAAAGCATACAGAATGAAGCCATGCGAATAATTCTGGAATGTACAAGAGATACCCCGATAGTTTGTTTGCGATACATACTTGCACTGCCTACTATTGCAGATAGGCTCAAAATTCTGTAGGCAAAATCATATCTCAGAGTAGCTGCTGACGACACAAGTGGACTTGTGTGTAGGCTTGATACATTTGAGAGGAGTGGGTCAAAGTGTGCAAGCAGGTTTCAGACTTGTGCAGGGTTCTTATAACTTTGGGTCGTAAGTTCATGGACTGGCCAGTTGGTGCTGCAGAATCAGATGTTCAACAA
The DNA here is from genome assembly GCA_905116865.2 of Candidula unifasciata. NCBI lineage: Eukaryota > Metazoa > Mollusca > Gastropoda > Stylommatophora > Geomitridae > Candidula > Candidula unifasciata. Next base: position 30,972 of record CAJHNH020000314.1, read on the forward strand.
ATGATTCATGACAATTACCGCCCAGGTGAAATGATTAACTATACAGATGGCTCTGTGTTGAGGGGCAGACGAAGTGCAGCAACGCCTTGCATATGATATCACAACGTCCAGTTTGAGAAAGAAGGTAGAGGCAGTCTCTGGCTTGAGAATCAGCTGTACACAAATGCCGTTATTGCAACGGAATCACAGAGCCTGTTGAGAGGCTCTGTAATAAATAACAATGGAGACTGAGAGAAATTAAAAGGTGGATGTCAATAGCAATGCAAAGACTAAACAGCATTACAAGTCTTTGGTTAATCACCCGCAAGGAGATTAAAATTAGAATTTTAAGAGCATGGATCTTCCCTGTAGCAACATACGGATGTGAGTCGTGGATTGTCTCCAAATCCTTAAGAAAGAGAATAGGGGCTTTTTAGCTGAAATACAATAGAAAGATTCTCAGAATATCTTGGACAAAGAAGAGGAGAAATGCTGACATCTTGAAAGATCTGAACATCAAGGAAGACTTGCTAATCAACAGCATCCGGTCTCGAAAGCTGAAATATTTTGGCCATATCAAGCGCCACGGCGGATTGGGAAAAATAATAGCAGAGGGCATGGTACCAGGAAGGAGGAGCAGGAGTCGATCAACACGAAGATGGGCACAGGATATAAGTGACTCCTTAAGTATGAAAGTACATGAGGCCGGAGAGATCAAGTTTTTTTTCCAGGCAGACCGTGATGAGAGCGATGTTCTGCAAAGGACCAACTATATGATGATGTGGGTTTTAAGGCAAATTAGTTAGCCATTGCTTCCTGGACGGTCGGCTTCTCAATACCCCTGTCGAAACCAACGCAAGACGTAAGGCCGAAGCTAGGATCGAGAACGGCACCTTGGCATTACGAAGCGAATTCGCAACGCCTCGGCCATAGACGCAGACTATCCATATTGATAAAAATGGTAATTTTCCGATGCTGTTAGCTAAAAACTCGGAAACTACTGAACTGATTGCTTTCAAATTTGCACACAACGTTGGCTTTAACTCCAAGCGTGATTTTTTTTGTGCCAGAAAAACGACGTAGCTCCAGCAACGGTCAAATCATTATTTGTTTCGTTGCCGGCTCGGATTTGTTTTTTAGTTCTTTGGCCATATTTGACTGCTAAGCTCTTATTGAACTTTGCATTATTATATAATTTCATTTCCACTATTTGCTTGAGTGTTTGGTAGCGTAGTTGGTAGCTATTCTGCCTATCATGCAGGTGACCCGCGTTCGATTCCCCGCTAGGTGATATAACTTTTTTTAGCCCTTAACTGGGCGGCTGGCACGTTGTGTTGTGGTTTATGGCTAGGCTGCGATATCTATGCCTTTTTCAGTTTGGGGTTTACAGTGACACGATGCTCAATGGTCATGTCACGGGTAATCTTCGTTCGCCCTGGAGAGGGCCGTTGGCACATTGTGTTGTGGTTTACAGCTAGGCTGCGATATCTGACTTAAACTCTTCAGTCTTTGGTAGTATAGTTGTAAGTATGTCATCCTTCACGTGGGTGACCGGTGTTCAATTCCCCGCTGGGTGATAATTGTTCTTTTTCCCTTAAATAGGTGGTTGCCACGTTGTGTTGTGGTTTACAGCTAGGCTGCGATATCTGCGCCTTTCGCCCAAAGACATCCGATTTCAGTTAAGTCATAATTAGCCTCTTGATCAAAAACGATGACAGAAACTGTTAACTAAGACGGCTTACATTCCAATTTAGTTTGGGTGGACAAGAATGCCAAGGTCAGTTAAAAATCGTTCCCTTGGAGAGGGAGAGATGACGGGTGAGGGGTATTTTTTCTCCGTTATTCGTGAGTATAGTGTACTTTTCACTGTGGGTTCCATCACTGGTTACGTGATAAAGTTTTTTTTTTTGTCCCTATGTCCGGGGCAAAATCAAACTAAATAGTCCGTAGCGACAGCATGCGGCGCTAACTCCTCTTTTCTGCACCGATCTACACAGACTGTAGTGACAGTTTTTGTTGTTGTTGCTGTGGTGGTGGTTGTGGTTGCAGTAGTACTGGTACTGGATGGGTGATGTGGTAGCTGTTACACTGGCTACATTTACTTTTCTGTACAAGTTAATGCTACCCATTTAAGTCTGGGTGGATACGGATGCAAAGCTTAATTTAGTTACAATATTTCGTTACACGGTGACTTTCCCATTCTTCGGAGAAGATGATAGGATTGGGGGAAAAGGAGGGGGGGGGGGTTAGGCCAGACACAGTTAGCTGAGAGAGCTAACAAAAATTATATCAACTCACGGAGATTTGAACGCCGGTCACCCGCATCATAGGTGGAATACTTACAACTACGCTACAAAAGACTCGAGTAGTTAGTGGAAATGAAATGATATAATAATGCGAATTTCCATAAAAAGTAATATCTCAGGTTCAGGTCTTTACATGTCCAAGTACTCAGTCAGGTACTGGTCGTGTGCATAACAAACGTAGATCAATCAAGATAGTTCAACTCCGCTGCTATTTGGAATGCACAATAAAATTTTTTTTTAAAATTAAAAAAAACAAACAAACAACGAAATACAAGACACAATGGGAAAAAACGTATACTCGAGGCTGCAAATGGGATGTGTTTGAAAATCCAAGCTAAGGTGAAAAAAAAAAAAAAAAGCAAAACATGAGCAGAAAAAAAAAAACGAAAAAAAGCTAGGAATGATAAATAATATAAAATGTATCATACGGACAGGAACAATTTACCCACTGTTATGTAAGTGAATACTGTGGGGAAAAGAGGATACATTAAAACAACAGAGTAAACAACGCTGCAAAATGTGAACCTAAGGCGTCATATAATATCTGGATCATTAGGGGAAAGGCACTTACTGGCAGCCCTGCTTAGCAGTCAAAAAATGGAAAATCAACTAAAAACTAATCCGGGCCGGCAACGAAACAAATAATGATTTGACCGTTGCTGGGGCTACGTCGTTCGTGTTTTGTGTGATTTTCTGACACAAAAAAACATGCGTTGAGTCAAAGGCAACGTTGTGTAGAAATTTGGAAGCAATCGCTTCAGTAGTTTCCTAGTCTATAGGTAACAGACTCGGAAAATTAACTTTTTTATTTTATATATGTATATATAACGAAGCATAAATAATAATAAACAACCAAAATACACATGGTCTCTTGCGATCCAATGTTGTCAAATACCCGGAAGTTCAGGATAATCAAGTGACTACTAGGGTAACTTTAAATCGACAATTAACTCTTTCTGTCTACTTAAGAAAGATTACACATTTTTACAAATAAAACTTCGGTCGGTCTCGAAATTCGCCTTTTAGATATGAGGTAGATCAGCCAACCCAGCGAATAAGAGAATCGGTGTCACCCTACACCAGATCTATTTATAGTTATCAATGTAAATGTAAGTGACAGCTGACTTGGTCAAACAGAGAAACAACTTTAAAACAGATGGTATTCGTCAGAAGCGAAATGCATGGGCTTTTACCGAAAGAAACAAAGGGAAATCATTAAAGAAGATAGTGGATTCCTTGCTTCTACGACCAGCAGCATGACAACGGAGGTCATTCATGGATGTGACAAAGAATAACCCTAGAATGGCTGAATATTTAAAGCTCAGCAGTATGCTCAGCGACTCAATTAGCATGCTGCAGAAGATCAAGACTGGGTACGTAAGGTAGCAGTGGCCCCATCTGATACAACAGGCAGCGTTTCACAAAACCACCTTTATTTTTATCCCAGGTTATGCTAGTGTCAAAAACAACGAGAGAGCAGACGCCCTGGCTGGTAGTGCGACTATCAGAAATGGGCCCTCTATGGACAGGAGAGACATCAGCAATGCCATATGAGAGACTAAACGCCATGAGGCTTTCTGTTTCGTAGATTTCTTGCTAAAGACTGCACACCTTGAATATACATACTGGGGCCGCGAGACAGGAAAACCACACGGCAGCCACCCATTGTTACATCAACCAGAACAAAATGGGAGTTGTTAGCCTAAAAACACTTGAAGACATACTCAGGAAGAGATCGGAGCACTCATGGTCATGTCCGTTGTGGGACGAAGGTGATCTCAGAAACGAACAATGATCATCTAAATCAGGGATGTTGATGTCTCACAGCTGTAAAGGTAAAGTCGGGAGATGTGAACCAGCATCATTGCACACAGTTATAAACCATAAATGCTCTGCCATCAATACGGACAGCTGATAAAAAGCTGTCCGCCTATGTCGCTGTCCGCACGCAACTCCGTAGTTACAGCGACGTCCCTCTATTTACCCCAGAGTATTATCTCTGGAACCCATTGCCTATAGTCTAGACGCTGGGTGAACCCCGGGAACCGCCCAGTTTAGAACACCGGCTGTAAGCTGCAGCGAGTCGCAGCTGCATTTGAAAGCGAGTCTCCTATCGACTGCGCTAACGCCGCCCGGTTATTAGCCGCTTCATGAGGTAGTCGAAGGGAGCATTGTTGTATGCATCCTCAAGATCAATGGCTGCTGCAGCCGCTTCAAAGGCAGCAAGAACGACATCATGGATGTAACATGCAAAGATTGCAGCATGTTTCCATGTAGATTTCCCAAGTCGATATTCTTCCCATACACAGACTTAGTTAAAAGTACACGAGGCAAAGGGTTATGGAAAGCCATGAATATCAACGCCACATGGCATGTTCTATAAGAAGAAGACAGCAGTCATTTTAGTCTTCTGAAGTTTAAATGAAGTCCTTGGCTAAAGTATTTGAGTTTTCTATACTTTCTTTGAACCTATCTCTCTGTGTCAGTATTTTTCAACTTCTTGCTCTGAAATACTCTAATGAATAATTTTTCTGTAACATGTATACGTTCAGCCTCTGATTTTTTTTTTTTCATGTTAATTATGAAATAGTGGACTCAGAATAATAAAAAGAAAGTCAGAAGTACATTCTGCTAGGATGGTTAGAATTCTGGGAGCACCGTCTGATCAGCCAACTTCGACAGTGAAACCCAAAGGAAAGGATCCTTTTGAGGTAATTGTGGAATTTTATGTGTAAAATAATTTTCAGGCATCTAGTTTTCAAAGAACGTGTTCACATGTGTAAAGCATTGATAACAATAGACACTCTCACTGTTTTCAGTCATGGTAAATGTTGTGTTTTGACAGACGGTGGTTGTTGCATTTTTCTCAATTCGTGTACTGAAAGCATATAGTTTTTTCGCCCACTAAGTGCTGGGGGCGACACTGTGAGCTAAGGATTTAATTTGAAAATGTTTTTCGACTGTGACCAATGTTGTGTATGTGAACTACATATTCAGAAAATGGCGAGTAGCCTGTAGTCACATAATTATTTTTACCCCATGCGCGGATAATGTTACCGCGACTTGCACGAACCCCCCCCCCCCGCCCCCCCCCCCCCCCCCCCCCCCCCCCAAAAAAAAAACTATTGTCTAGACAGCCTGAAGGTGCACCTGCAGCACCTTAAGAAAGAGAGAACGCGGCTCACAGTCGACTGGATGACGGCAACGGCAACCGAAGAGACCATGAAACACATAGTGACATATTTCGCAGAAGACAATAACTAACCCCCAAGTCGTAAAATTTCGAAACAGGAAATGGGGAGCTTTGGTGAACGAAACCAAACCAAATCCTCACTTCATAAACATGTTTTGACTAGACATGCCCAACGGCATCACTAGTTGTAAATTACAGTAGCGGGAAGACTGACAGAGTGTCCGACCTTTAGGTCGAATGACAACTGGGCGCATCGATGCCGTAATAGGCGCAGACGCCCTCCGCTAACAAAGGAAGTAGCTCCACTAAGAGATAACAATTTATAGCACTGCTAAAACCACCGCAACAACAGGCTAAAAAGCAGCCACAGCCTAAAAAGACAATACTACTGTCAGTGCGGAGATGACACATTTAGAGGAAAGTAACAACCAACGTGACAGAACTCAAGACGACGTCCCGGTCGGAGTGGGACTATACTAAAGCAAACGGGAAAAAGACCAATCTACCGAGGCGGGAGCTCTACAAACTGAAACGCAACAACAATCCCAGAAATAAGAGGAAGAAACACAAGAAAACTATCCTCCGGCAAAGCAGGAAAGCTCTGAATTCAGCTTTACACAGCTCGAGGCCGAACTGAGCGTGACTGAGATCGGGCAAAGTAAAGAAAACAATTAGGCGTCTTCCGAAGGGTTCCAACAAGACAAGAAAGGAGGGAGGCACAAAGAAATAGGAAAGCATAAGACGAAGAAATAGCACGGGAGACAAATCAACATTCCCCGAAATGGAGCAACAACAACAACCAAGCAGGGAAGCAGAAGCAAATAGACAATAAGAAATGAGTGAAGATAGTTTTTCATCCTGGTACGCCACCACTCCTAATCATAAACGATTGGACTCCCCATTCACAAGACCGGATCAGGGCCGAAACAGAAATTCAAACAAAGGTGACAATTTCAAACAATTTCTGGAGATCTAACCTCCTACAGAACTTTAAAAGAACATCAGTTTCAGAGACAGGAAGAGAATTACCCAAGAATTAAAATTGTGTAGTCTTTCAAATTTTTTTTAAAAGATATAACTGCATTTTTTATTTTTATCTTAAACAATGCAAAATCTGAAAGTAGTTAGTCTAAATGTGGCAGGTCTCTGCAACAACATACTCATACTGAAATATAAACCTCATCTTATTTTCCTACAAGAAACAAACATTCAAACACCCTGTTTCTTCCAATAGATCGTTACACAGATGGGCCTAAGACTCGCCCGTCGAAGCCCATCGATACATAACACGGGATCATGTACAGCAATACTACTCACATCTGACAGCTGGGGAAAAAAGAGTACACACATACAGACGACTAAGGACGAATTTGCATTATACGGATTACAAAAAACAAGCAGTCATATACAATAGTCCACATACACACACCACTAAACTACATCTGTCAACTCACATTCTTCGAATACTTAGAGAACACATTCACGCAGGCACATGGAAGACACAACGTCGTCCTCGCCTGCGATTTTAACTGTGTTCTGACTCAGGATGATGTTGCTGGTGGTGAGGTGAGGACGCAAGTAAGGAGAACCTCGGGGACTGCATGAATCAGCAGGAGACCATAAGTAACATCATAGACATGTTTAACCTAACAGATGCTTTCAGGGGACATTGATTTGATTTGATTCAAGAACCGACATTACAGCACTCGGGGCATTCCCATAAGCGCTCCGTCACCATCTTCAGCAGCCAGAGAAGATTTCAGATACTAACGGTGACAGTAGCTTTCTTATTAAACGTCCGTCTTGTCTTTCCTCTGAGCCTTGAGCTTCTGTCAGAACCTCTCGTCACCCCCAACTGCATCAATCTCACCAAACTGTGGTGATTCATCTGCTCCTCTGCATTGTACACGCTCTCCCACAAGGCACTAGCCACGTCTGCCCTATCATGTAGCAGTATTCCACCAAGTTGTGCAGAGCCAGCCAGTCTGTCCGCCTGTTCATTTCCCAACACACCGGTGTGACCCGGTGAAAAAATCTAGACAATACTCCTCACTCGTGTCCTCCGCAGCGAAGCATGCCACTCTGCACAAAGCATACCATTTCTGATCTTCCTCGGCATGCTTTCTGAATCAGTTACAATTACAATGTGTGTGAGTATCGTTTTCTCTAGCCAGCGGAAAGTTGCAGTGACCGCCTCCACCTCCATTCTTAAGCTGGATGTTGTGGTATAATATGCTAGGCTCTCCTGCATCAAACGTCGACCATGACCTTCCTCCTATCAGCCGCTGACCCTTAACTGCACCCAGAGCTTCATGCAGAGGGTGGTCTGGGTCTGCAGCTACCCTGAGATATGACTTCGCCTGCATCACATTGTGCCTACCTACAACCGTCGGCAAACCAAGGATGTATCGCATACACACCGCTGGGGTGTCTCTGGTGCAACCCAGAATGAACCGCATAGCCGCGTTCTGTATGCGCTCTAGTTTGCCCATCTGACTCTTTGAGACGGTAAGCAGTCCCAGGCCATAATCCACCACTGACAGGATCAGGTGCTGATATAGTGTGAAAAGCATTCTCTGTTCTACGTCAATTGCAGCCATGGTCTTAAGTGCACCAAGTCATTTTTGGCATCTCGTCACAACACTCTCCACATGGTCCTTAAATGACAGGCTCCTGTCAAATGTAATTGCCAGATACTTCAGTTTGCTCTCTCTGTTGACGTCTCTACCATCTATCATGAGACTTGGGACATTAGTTTTAACGATTTTGTTATCCAGAGAACACAACAAAACAGACGCCTTTTCTGGGTAGACGACAGCCTTCATTTCTGTACACCACTCAGCCGTTTTGTCTACTGTCGCTTGCAACTCCCGGGCTGTTTGTTCCGTCTCTTCCCCCTGCCTATATGCAAGTATATCATCCGCAAAAGTCAGTATCCTTCCAACTCCTGGTGCTTCTAGGCTTGTATACATGTTGAAGAGCACAGGCGAGATGGCGGATCCCTGTGGCAGTCCTGGGGCCAAAGTGCATGGTTCAGAGGTCCGTGAGCCCAGTCGGAGAGCAACCCGACATGAATACAGGACAGCTGCAACCCAATTCACCAGGCATGGATTGACCTCCTTCTCCCTCAGTGCAGTCATTAAGATGTCGTAACTCGCTCTGTTATAAGCATCCTCGAGATCCAGTCCTACCGCCACAGTTTCCTGTCTGTTCTGGAACCCTTCATAGACGTCAAAAGCAAAAGTGGCCGCATTAGTTCAAGTGTCCATTCCTGGCCTGTAACTTCCCAGACCTCTTGGGAGAAGCTTCCGACTTTCAAAAAATTCTTGTAACTTTACAGCAACTACCAACAGAAGATAGGGGAAATTCTACATACGGCCATTAAAAAAAAAACGAAGATAGACGCAGAAACAGTCCATACCTACACACGCTAGTGCTAAAGCTAGGGCAACACTGTCGTGGAATGATAAGCCATTACGCATCAGTCCGTAAGACTGGTAACTTGACCTACCTGTAATCGGCACAAAATTCAAACTTGGACTCGTCCGGAAAGATATAGTCCCTTATATCTATATATATATATGCCTTTATTGGACAACATTATTATGTCTACATTTTCTAGTTGCTTTGACTAAACTCCACTTTTAAATGTGTATATATTGGATATATATTAGAGGAGTTATTTGAGGTTTCTTAGAAACCGATTTACTTCTTGCCCATGTATACTAGGAACTCCTTTTTTACCAACGCCTGAAGTGCGTAATTGGCGGCATTCTCTCTTGCCGGCTTCCAAGCGTCCAGACGTGTCAATCGATGCCTGTATAATTCATTTGAAAAAGGCGATTTGGAATGTCTCGGACCTTTCATATGCTTGGGTAAGTTAATTATTGTTTACGAGTACCTAAAATGATGTCTGTTAAAGTAGTCACTGCTGTAGAGAGATCAGTATCGGCTGTGGGATCACACATAGTTCGATCGTTCTTGATCGCTAGAGAAGCGGATTCGAACGTAGACCTTCCTCTGTACAGACTAAATAGCCTAGGTCCTAAATAACTCACCTATACTGGTAAAACTGAAAACCTTACAAGTGTGTACTATTTAAACTAACAACAGAAGTTTTTGCATACAAATGGTGACAGAATTGGGTCAGGACTTGGTCGGCCAGTGTATGAGTGTGTTTGACCCAGATCAATGAATGGTAGGACTGGCTTTGGGAGTCGTAAGGAATAAAGGTACTGACAGTAAATATTGGTGTCTGTGTGCAGAGGGGAGGGGGAGAGAGAGTGATATATGTGTTAGAACACTCTATCTATCTCCACTGTATATCTGACTTTCCTTCTCTTGCACTAAACAGACAGATGAATGATAGGGGACTTGTGTCTCCTGGTCTGGAGAGGCATTCTGAGGAATGAAACAGGGGAGCAAAGGTGGAGTAGGCAGATGGGGGATGATAACTGATGCTTGTTCTGTCTTTCCTGTCAAGATGTTACCCTCTTGGTGATGACTAATTCTGAGTTATTTCTTGGCAGGATGAATCCTTTGTGAGGAGCTGGCAGAAGTTTCACAGTCCAACCAACACCCACCAACCATAAACCAACTATCAACCAACTATATCCCAAACAGCCTACCAGTGCTAGAGCTTGGTGTAGCTCAAAGACAGTGTTGTGACCTGACTGGTGGGAGAGACTTGCTGAGTACCGGTACAGTTGCTGTGTTCTCTATGGTGAGGTACTCTTTCACTACCTGATCCAGTTGAGCAGAATTACCAGAGTCAAAGACAGTCGAATCATCAGGAGCTGAGGGAAGCATCATAGACGGAAAGAGGAGAAGCTAAGTTTGATGCCTTATGTGCTTTATTTCTCACAGCTCCTATGTTTCCCAAGGATGATAAGGTGTCATCTCCAGGACCTTCTGTCTGTGTAGTATCTTTGTGATTTGGACACTATATCCTGAGATCTATCCACGGAGATCTGGCATCTGTTTCACTATTATATGTAAATGTTATATTGATTACATGCATTCATTTTCATGGCTGACTTAGGTGTCTCTATTTCACCTTTTTAAGTGTTTAGCAGTTGTGTGTGTATAGATCTTCATTATATGTGTTAACATGATTATGATAATGAACTATCATAACCTGGGGGCTTTCTTTAGTAAGTAGTGGGGGTGTCCAGCCAAGTGTTCCTAGGAATATTGTATTCATATACTGAGATATTTTGTAGTGCCAATACTTGAGTTGCCCTACTCCAGAAATAAGTTGAGCGTATATTGGCCACGGGGAATCCCTTAGACCAATACGAGCCAAACGACTCAACATAATTATTTCTGAGTGCTGTGGGTTCTGAAGGAGAAATCCTTACATTAGGCACGCGACAGGAGTGATATGTGACAAACACCAACAGCACAGATTGGGTGCATTATTTAGGACACTCCCCAGCACAATCACACAGTAGACCCCAGCAAACAGTACTACCAATCGAACAAAACATCCAACACATGCACACGCTTTTACACCTAGAAAGACAATTTAGAAAGCGGGGTAAGTCGGTCTTCCGTCATGCGCATTACATCTGATGCATAATCACGTTCACACACGAAAAAACTGTCCATCCTCCCTCCTGTGGCTAACGAGAAGAAGACCTTTACAGAATCTCACACTGCTTTCTTGACAACAGTCCACTCTCTTGCAACATGGAATCTCCCTCCCAGTTTCCCTAAAGAAATGCAAAAATACCTAATCCCATTTGTTATATCGCCAATGACACCCTGGAAACCGACTTAAAAGCCCTAAGACTAAAGGTGAAAGTGAAAATATTGAAATTATCAAAGACCCGAAGACAAACTATTTTGGTCTGTTTTATATAGCTCTCAGAATCCATCGCCTGAAGATTATAGATACATTCCCCCTAATTTCGGAGCTCTTTAATCTTTCTGCAGACACGCCCTTCCAGCAGTGCGAGGAAACGAAAACTTGTTACACGAAACAAAACAAAGAAATATACAAAACACTAATCAAAAGACTGGCTCCGTCTATACATTAGGATAAAGTAGGGCTACCCTTTTGCCATCACAGACTATACGAGTACCTTTTAAAACCTACACAACAAACAAATAACGGATAAGGCCAGAGAGATTCCCTACAGACTCCTGTTTATCATGATCCCTACGATGGCGAGGATAGCTCACAGGTCAGGAAGGCTGACCAAGTGATGCCTTTATAGAGAGCTCAAACTGTAGTATGAGAGACATCTCTTTTTAGAAATCAAAATCTCAGCCACGTTCAACCTTCTAGCTAAAGCGCCAACAGTCTCCGGCTTTATATGTGGTCCTGTTTATTACCGATTGTCAAGGATTAACAGCCATATGTTAAAACTGGATGTATGTAGCAAGCAAGAATTTTTTTTTAACTTAATGACAAGGATATATTGCACAAGATGTTTTTCATTTTATAAAATGCAGTTTTTGCCTGTCCTATTCTGTTTCTTATCTCACGTATGCATCTTCATCATTAGTCATCAGTTCTCGTTAAGCCTACTAGCACATGAGGCTTCAGAGAGGACTTTCCATGCTTTCCTGTCCTGTGCAATCTTCAGTGCAGTTTTCCATGTCAAAGATGCCGCACTCAGGTCACTTTCCATCGTTCGTCTCCATGTTGTTTTTGGGCACCCCTGTTTTCTCTTTCCCTCTGGTGTCCATGTGAGAGCTGTTTTGGCAATTATATCAGAAGTCATTCTCATAACGTGGCCAAGCCATGTCCATCTTCTCTTGGTAATCATACTGTCTAAAGTTTCTTAGTTTGTGGCTTGTAGTAGTTTAGTGTTTGAGATTGTATCTGGCCAGAAAATTTTGATAATTATACGTAGACATGTGTGGTGGAAGGTGGACAGCTTGTGTGCATCCTTTTTGGTCATTCTCCAGCATTCCGCTCCATAAAGAAGAACTGGCAAAATGATTCTCTTGTAGAGTCGGAGTTTCGTTCCGCTGCAGTAATTGTTGGATTTCCAGATTTGCCTCATCCTTCCAAAAGCAGCTCTAGCTTTGTTCAGACGTGACTGTATGTGAGGCGGTGGCCGTCGCATTTTTGCTCCATTTGTAGACTGGAAGCGTATAGTTTCGTCGCCCAGCTTCTGAGTTGAGTGCATGGTGTGACACTGTGAGCTACGTGTGTTTTTCGTTGGCACAGGGGCGGAGCAACTATGGGGTGACCCGTTTGCTATGAAGCTGAAACTAGGATTACCAGATTACCAGATTACCAGACTGCCTTCATCCTGATGCTGGCTTTTGAATATCCCTATATCGGCCTAGAAAAGAAACTGAAGAAACAAAACAGTTTAACAGGAAAATGCAATATTGCTTTTAACTCCTTGTGCCTTCTCCTGCTGTCCTCTGTCATGGTTAAAGCCTAAACCATGTCAACTCATGCGGGATTGTTCTGTCGCCACCAGCAGATTCTTCCACTCTGCCCCAATATTATTATTAATCTTTTTAATTATTTCCTTCTTGTATTTTCAGTTTTAAAGTTGTATCCCTTCACATTTGCATTCTGCAGGAATAACAAGGGTGTGGGCCAAGGTACAAATCCCTGAAACACAGTTCAGCCATATAGCACAGTTATATATGGCCACCACAAAGGGGTTATAATGTAACATGTAGTCCAGTGTTAGTGGATTTTTATGACATGGGTTTTCAGATCGTTTCGTTTTTTTTTAAATACTATCTTTCTTTTCTCTCCCTCCTATTCTTCTCCCCTCCCCTCGTTCCTTCTCTCTCTCTCTCTCTCTCTCTCTCTCTCTCTCTCTCTCTCTCTCTCTCTCTCTCTGTTTGTCATATCCAGCATCAGTATGTTACTCACCTGATTTTATCTAGAATTTGCTAGTTCTCTCCCAAGCTACACGATAGCGATTCTGTCCTATCAGTGTCATTTTTTATTTCTGCTTAGGTACGAGTTAATAAAAATTTGCAGTAGATTTTGATCAGTGATTTTTCTGACACATTAGCTAACCAGACGTTCCACGTTCACGACTGTATAACACACAGTCATTCAGCCCATAGGCATGTAGGTCTGCCGTAGGCTTAGGTTTTTCTATCGATGTTGTCTCCTCTAGATCCGTTAAGTTTTGTGCCTCTTCGGTCACGCACAACGGTCTTGACTGTAGAAGGGATTTTCTTATCAAAGAACGTGCAACCTAAGTGTGCCGCTTTCACCCTATAAGTACAAGTACTCATAAGGCTAGACCTAGCTCTGGAGACAGAACAGCTGGTGTGCTCCACTGCGAGAGAGATCAGACATCTACAGCCCTGGATCACTGATCCTTGTGCACAAAAATCATGATGCAATTTTGTGGAGGTAAAAGTTAAGCTGAGTTGCAAACTGACATTATGGAAACCATTCTGATACTGAAGCTAACGCCTAAACATTGTCATGTGTCAGAAAAATCACAGAACATGCTGAGAAAGTTGGAGACAGGCATGCTCAATTCTGAATGGCAAGGATCCCGGGTAGTTAGCATCCTTTGGATGTTTTCTCCAGGTCATGCCTGTTTGTTGAGAAATGAACAGGCGGATAGGCGGATAAACTGACCAGCTCTTCACCACTTGGTGGTGAACTGATGTATGTCAAGCTGGATGTTGTTAGGGCCCATGGGAGAGAGTGAACAGTGCCGAGAAACAGATAGATCATTACGGTAGAAGGACAATGGCACTGCAAGAAGTTTCAAGGGGATCTGGCCGACGCTTGACACTAAGGGAAAGGGCGAGCCGGATATACGATCAGACAGTTACTGGTACCATCGGAATTAGAACTTTTCGCTTGCTGCTGAAGATGGGGACAGAGAGCTTATGGGAGTGTACCCAGTGCTGTGATGTCGATTCTTAATTCAACAAACAAGATTCAACATTCTTTGTGAGTACTTAAAGTTTGCACCGATGACAGTTAATCTGTCAGTATGGTTAATTTAGATGTTGGCTTTTTGATCACAGTCTCTAGTGCTTTTATACTGCCGACTAGTTCAGCTGCCAAACTGCCGCGTTTTCTGTTATTTTGTATTCTCTATACATTTCCTGCCGGCTCTGTGGCTAAGTCGATGCGAACGCTTCGTTTCTTAATGCCGGGATGCCAGGTTCGATCCCAGCTGCGGGCAATGCGCCTTGCGTTGGTTTCGACAGTGGTATCAAGAAAGCCGACCGTCCAGTAGGCAATGGCAAACTACTGGATGTAAATTGCCTAGAGAAACCACACAACAGCCAGGGGCTGTTAAGGTTGGTTCTGCAACGTCATGTAAAGGATACGCAACTTTAGTGATACATTTCCTACTGAGCGATAATTACTCTTGCTCCTATTTCACCTGTCTCATTTTTAGATATGTCAGTATACACTACAAGGTTATCTGTTAGCATTTTAACAATATATTCACTTCTATGGTTTTTGCTACAAAATTTTCAGTATTTTTTAAATACTTTTAATCAGACCTATCTGTCAGGGGTAGTTCTATTGCCCATGGGGATCTGGGGAATAAATCTGGTGCTCGCGGCCAAAGTCCTGGCTGAGACCCATTTTTTTTTTTTTTTTGCATATCAATGGCGGCATTCAATCCTGCATGTCTGAGTACATTCCTGATCAGTTGTCCTGGATATGAGTTAGGATTAGATTGGAAAGCATCTGCTACTGGGTGCCTGTCATCATTTGCCGCTTTCATCCAGTAACTATAAATCAATTGTTTTATTCTGAGATTCAGTGGTGTAATGCCTAGTGCCACCTTCATAGGCTTCCTCAGATGTCTCTTTACTGGCCCCCATAATGGTTGATAAGGCTCGACACTGAATGCTATGGAGCTTATTCTTGTGGCACTCTTCTGCTGAATCATAAACGCTGCTTCCGTTCTCCATTTTACCCTTGACAAAGTTTTCCCGAGGTGAAATGTTTTTGACATTGGTCTATTTGAGTCTACTTATTAGACTTTTTAATAGGTATGATGGTTGCTTCCTTACCTATTTTGTGAATCGCTTTCTCTTTCTAGATGTCCAGATTCCAGATCCAGTAATCTGTTTAATCGTTTTAGTTGGTAGCATTTTCATTTTTGTATAGTTTAGAATGTCGGCGCCAGCTGCCGTGTTAGATTCGGCTTGTATTGCTGTGTGAACTTCTTCAGTAGTAATATCTGCGTCTAGGTCTGAGTTTTCTTCATTAATTGTGATTTTCGTATACTTAATCTCTGTGTTTAGAGTCATTCTATTTTTCCGTTGTTGTTGATTTAGTCTACCATTGGAACAGACCTTACTAGAGTGCGGTCCGAAGATATCCATCTGAACTGTAAGTATTTTCCCTCTTTTTTTTTTCTTTTTTTTTTTGTCTCTTTTAATTTTTCTTTAAAATCTGGTTCGACACTTTAGTCGCTGGGATGTCTGGTTTTAATTTTTGGCAGAATGTCCTCCAATGAGCATCACTGGTTTTTCTAATATCTTTATTAGTTGCATTTCTTTGGGTAATGTATTCATTCCGTCTTTCTGTTGTTCTGAGTTTCCTATATCTATGTAGAGCCCTTTTACGCTTGTCTCTTGCCTCCGTACATTTTTGTATTCACCATGCTAAGGGGTTCTTATTTGCGTTAATTTTAATCTTAGTTTGGTTTCTATTTCTTCCTTCCAGAAGAAGGGCTGGCATATTTTGGTTTGGAAAGTTCCTCACTGCTACTTTTAGTTTTGTGTTAGTCATTCTGTCAGAAAAGGCATCTATGCTTTCACCTTCTGCCCTAACTAATCCTGTGTTATTTAGTTCATCTATAACTTTATCCCATTTGGCTTTCCTAAAATTGGTTCATACCAGGTTCTTACTTGGTTGGTTTGCTTTTAATTCTAGTTTAAATTGGAAGTCGATCGCTCGAGGTGTCCTCCAACACTCTCCATTGAGTTTCAGCTAATCTATGAGTGGCTATTGTTAGGTCAATGGCCGAGTCTCTATATCCTGGAATTGGGCTAATCCATGTCATCCATCCGTAGTTATTTACAATTAGTTGAATGTCTTCAGTAAAGTCCATCAGGTTGTTGCCTGTCGTACTTGTAGTCTTACAACCCAATAAGGGGTGTGCAAGTTGAAGTCGCCAAAAAGGATAGTGTTTTTAGCCCGCCTCTATTTCTTTTAGATCTGCCTCCCCTATCTCCCCTGTCGGGTAGTAAATATTTATTATCTTTAGGTTCTCTTGTTTGCTTGCTATTTCTACAGATATGCCTTCAAAATCTGTAGTATTAAATCTACCCAGGGCTATTTCTCTTATCTCTGCAAGGCTATGATACTGCACTCGTACTGCAATTCTTTAATCACTGCATTTAAGTTAAGTTTGCCTCCTCTGCAGTTAAACTGAATTATCTGCAGATCTAGTTTTCTCACTACGTTACGATTGAATTGTGACTATTCTAAGTGTCTAGTTTAGCTGTCTTTTGGGGTTTCCTTTGGGGTTTGATTACTGATATGTTAAAAAATAGCACAATGACACACAACATATAATATCTACGACCAGATGGGCGAGGGTAAGGATAGGGGCGCTGGGGCAGTGCGTAAGCCATGAATTGCTGGTACGGGGCGGGGGGAGGGGGTAAGAGTGGGTGTGGTGTGTGCTGATGGTAAGGCCGAGCGGGATGTGGAATGCGCTGGTGCGTATACATTAGAGTACAGCTAGAACTGATTGTTGATGTGCAGTTTGGGTACATTGGGTCTGGTGGGAGGAGCGTTAGATGATCTGTTGATGCCTTTACCTCCCTTCTCCTTCCTCGTAGTCCCTGTACAGTCAGTATTTCCTACTTGCTGGCTAGACTTCTCATCTTCTTGTCAAAGTTCATCTTAAATTCTAAGAGTTCCATAAATTCCTTTCCCTGCCAATGATTAGTTTTTTAAAAGGCGTTGCTTCAGTTTCTGTGGTCTCTTTGGGTCCTCTACCTTTTTTGTCTGTCCTGTGGATTCCGGCAGTCTCCTTATTTCATCTATCTGTTTCTCCAGCTCTTTCCTCTTATTGTCCGGTTTTTTTTTTCTATCTAAGCACATTTCTTTTACGAATGTCAGCTGGTTGCATCAACACACGGACGTCTGAGGGTAGACAGGCACACAAATAAGTCTCTTTGCAGCAATCTTTTTCGACACAATCCTTAAGTCTAACTAAACCACATATACAAAAATCGTAAAGGCCTTAGCACAGTACAGAGATCTCACATGAACATGTAGGAATCTTGCGATACATTATGTTATAACATACAACCCACGCGTATTTTTTGTTTCTCATGTTTAAATATAGATTACATACAATTTTCCCTGACGCAGTAGACGATAGTTGAACTTTCTATTTAAATACATCATTGTAAAACGTATTTATTTTGATTTGTAAACTACAGAAAATACTTAATTTCACAAATATCATTGTATAATTCTATCTTAAACTTGTAGCCATATATATATATATATATATATATATATATATATATATATATATATATATATATATATATATATATATATAATTTCAATATTCTTGTGAAATCTATTTATTTCGATTTGTCAACTACATAAAATACTCGCAATATATTCACAATATCTAAACTGATCCTGGAAACAAAGTGAGATACCCGGTGCTTACCCCGCTTACGTCGACCCCTTTTTCTTTCCCCCTGTGCACCCCACCACAGAAGAAATGCGACTAACACCCCCACCCCCCTCCCCATTCCAATCCCCACCATCATCATCAACACAACCACCTGCAAATCATGAACACAACAAAAAGCTTTTGTATCATCACACTTAAAGCTCCGAAACAGACAGTATACAATACAGGCATTTTATGTCCATCCTACACCCACAAAAAGCCAGTGTAACACATCACAAGGCTCTGTAAAATAAAACTACTTCTGTCATCTTTATAACTATCCTACCCCCACCCCATCATCAAACAGCTGGTATACAGCCAGTCCATGCTGGCACCCCGAAAGAGACACAGAAAGAGAAGGGAAAGTAATATTGTGTGCTAACTTCCCTTTATGCTTGCAGCCAGTCACCAACAATTCGACATTTTATACACAGTCAGCCAGTCACCAACAATTCGACATTTTATACACAGTCAGCCAGTCACCAACAAGTGACCACTTTTTATAAAATGCAAAATGTGTTTCTGTCAGGCCTTTTTTTTCCATCATTAAACATCCTTAGTAGTTTAAAACGTGTTACATCCATCCCGAAAGTCGCTGTGTAGCAAACATTCAACCTGAAAAAAAAAAAAAAAACAAGGGTAAACACATTTAATTAGATAGAGAGTTTCTTAAAAGCAGCTCGTCAGAACAACATGGTAAAGGCCAACGGCAAGAAAGAGGTAAAGACAGAGAGGAAACGAACGAATATAGACGACACGATACACGGTCACAAACACAAAGAAAAGTCTTAGTTGGAGAGCCTAAACAGAACACATTCTGGAAAGAGTTGCTCACGTCACCCATTAGAGATTCGAATATTCTCCTCTTTGTTATTTTTGTGTAGGTTACTTCATGTCTGACAAAGGCTGCCAGGCGAAACGTTATTTTTGTTGTTTTGTGCACGTTTTTCTGCTTCCCCATATTGTTAAGCTTTTTAGTCAATTTGACTAGAATTATGGGGAAAGAGGGAGTCAAAGTAGAAATAGGGAGCAGGTTCCTGAAGGTTTTTCAGACAAAACTTAAGCCCCATTGTGGGTTGAATGAGGGTTTTTGGGATCTTTCATCTAGTGATCTTCATCCCAATTGTGGCCTTTGTATCACCGGGTGTTTGTCGCTTGGTGAGATGTCCTTGTGGGACTGAACGCTAATAAGTGAAGTATTTAGGAGTTTTTTTCTTTTTTATTAAATGGTAGTTTTGCTTTTTATGAGCATGTCAACCACATAATAATGAACGCAAAGGGAGGTTTGACGGCGCTAAGTATTATGGCTGCGACAAACTGTGAGCAACGTCATCTATTTTCTTTTGCTAGGGTCTGATATTTTTTATATGTGAGTATGCTCTGGCTATTCCGACTCATACAGTAGACAGACGAAGGTGAGGTTATCTACACTGACGTACACAGTTACCGGACTTTCGTGGTTCTGGTTCAAGGGAAAACTAAAAGAAGATAGCGGGGCTTTTGCCTCGACTACAAGTAGTCTGATGGAGGTAATGGAGGTAAAAGAGGCAATGATGTGGCTAGAGACACAGCAATTTCCCCATTTTTCTACGTGATTCTATGAGCATGCTTAAAAAGATAGAGACAGGATAGAGTGGAAGAAAATGGTTGAAGTAGCTAATGAAATCTCGTCTAAAAGAAATTAGTTTCATTTTTGTCCCAATACACTCTGGGATAGGAGGGAGTGAACGACCTGACTGGCTTTCTGGAGGTTCCACGGTAGGTACAGGAAAAGCAATGGATCGGCTGACATTCTCAATGCTCTCATGGAGGCAGGGCAGGAAGATGATTCAGGAGACGACATTTCTTTTTTTTTTTTGCAACACTCAAAAGACAACAAAAACTTCAGGTCAAAAGAGGTGTCATCAAACATGTACACTGTGGCCAAAGAATAATAGTAAATCAACACAGAACTGGTGTTATTAGTCGATACACGTTGGGGAATCTTCTGAAGATAGGATCCCAGCGCTTATGGTCTTGTCCAGTGAGGATAATCTTTTGATTAACGGACCTAATAAAACGGCTAAGAAAACAAAGGACTAACGTCGCTTTACCAACAGCAAGTTCAGATGACGTCCCAATGTGGGACACAGTTTTGTTGTTATTTTGAAGACGCGGCTATAGTCGGGGCCGTAATATAACATAACGTTTTTACGAGGTTTTTGGGACTTGTGCCCCTGTGATCCTCATTTGAATGTAGGCACTTTGTGTCACCGGGTCGTTGTCGCTCGTTTTACGGTTCTGGTGGGGTTGAATTACATATATACATACAGAAACAGTAAGGTAGGTCAGTCCTTATCATCGTCACCTGTGACAAAATAGCCTTTAGTCCAGCCTGAGAAAGGCTGACTGTACAACGTGGATGAATGACCCTGTCCTCTCTTCTCGCTATCCACCCCATCCCCTTGACTTCTCCTACCATGTTGTCACCCTCCTCTCTTCTTCTGAAATGTACATATGTGTTCATCTTGTCGATATTTGAAATTAATTCACTTATAAATACTTATTTGTACTGTTTTATTACCGTAATGATAGAAAAATTTAAGTAAACAATGACCCCCCCCCCCCTCCCTAACTTTTCTTACCATCTCCCCTGACCGCCTAAACCGTGTTCTCTCCTTCACCCCCTCTTTATTTTTCTAACGTACACATGTTGAAAATTGTCAAACTTTAACTTCAAATTATACAATTTGTGTAAATACACTGAATGTACATGTAGATAAATGTACATAAATATATGAAAAAGATGAGTTGCCTCATTTCCTTTCTTCTTCTACTATCTCCCATGGCCCTATCCGCCTGAGCTGTTTTTCGCTACACCGATCCCTCCCCCTCTTTCTTCTAATATATATATATATATGTTTGCAAAGTTTTTCGCATACGCATGCAACACTTATATCAACATGACGCTCTGTAAAGAAACACTGCACAATATACTTACCCCGCAGACGCTTGTAAAAATTACACATTTAATGCAGCCAACACGCAGAAATGTATAGTGTTCAAAAGCAATTTGTTTGTTATTTTGAAGCCCCACCCTGGCTTTTGCCGGGGAGACCTAAATATAACCTAACGGCTGAACGGGACCTCTCCACAAGTGATCGAAGTCCGCATGGCGGCCCTTTGTGTCACCGAGTGTTTATCGCTTATGTGATATCCTGGTGGGGTACAACTAACCTACCTACCTACCTACAAATTGTATGGTGGTATTTTTTTTTTTTAACGCCTAATAAACTTTAAAAAAAACTTGAGGATCTGTATCATGATAATAGACCAGAAGAATATTTGAACAAAAACAGCGGATATTTTAGAACTGAAATAGTAACGACATTATTAAAGGACTTTTATAACAGCATATTTCCAATGAACTATTAAAATCGATATTTATTGCTCTGCCAAAGAAACCAGGCATTTTAAAATGTGAAGATATTGCACCACAAATCTTACGAGTCATGTGACAAAAATGTTACTGAGAATAATTATGAGAAGAATAGGAAACAAGATTAAATCAGAAATTAGTGAAGAACCGCTACGGTAGCCATGAAGGCCACCCTGGGTCACACCGAAACGTCCTGGCCAACGGGGCTCTGGTGAAGTTGCGACAGACCTAGCAAGCCGGCAATGGATTTTTTACCGCTACAAAAATCAAAATGAGATATAAACGGACTGATCAAACGATTGAGGAAGAATGGAGTATATATAAAAACACTATGCTTAGTATTGCAGAAGAATTATGTGGAAAACGGAAGAGTGGAAACAGACGGGGGAACAACAAATATTCACCTTGGTGGTGCGAAGAAGTAAAAGAAGCAATTAAAAATAAAAAAGACTTATATAAACAGTGGATAAAATCAAAGAAAGAAGAAGATTATATAAACTATAGACTGGAAAGAAGAGAAGCCAACAGGAGTGTCAAGAAAGCAAAACAAGCATCCTGGGAACGTTTCGGTGAGTCACTAGAAGAAAATGAGAAAACAGCCAGCAGAAAATTTTTCAAAGTGGTTAAAAATATGCGGAAAAGAGATGAGAGCTACAACCCTACTGAAATAATTAATGATAAGACAGGAAGACCATTGATAGATCCGAGATAGCAGAAAGATGGAGGGAATACTTCAATGAGCTCTTTAATCCTCTAGGAGATCATCAGGAAAGAACAACTGAAGAGCACAGAGCAACAGTGTTAGAACCACACATACTAATGGATGAAATAGAAAAAGTCATTAAACAGTCTCCCAAATATAAAGCACCAGGAGCTGATAGATTACCGACAGAAATAATTCAAGCAGCAGGTGAAAGCAGCATCAGATGGTTTCACAGAATATTCAATGCAGCATGGGTACAACAAACGGCCCCTATTGATTGGCAACATGCAATAGTTATACCATTGCGGAAGAACAAAGGAAGCAAACGAGAATGTGGTCAATATCGAGGCATCTCTCTTTTAAGCCATGTTGGCAAAATGTATGCCAAGATAATAGAAACAAGACTGAGACCAGTGATAGAACCACAGCTGGCAGAAGAACATATGGGATTTAGGAGAAATAGAAGCTGCACAGATGTAATCTTCACACTTAAACAGTTAATAGAAAAAAACATTGAATACAATAAGAACTTATTTGTAGCATTCGTAGACCAGGAGAAGGCATTTGACAGAGTCGACAGACAATTATTATGGAAAATAATGGCAAGATATGGAGTAAGCGAACACCTCATCGAAGTGTGCAAAAGTTTATACAGGGATTGTAGAAGTGTAGTTAGAATAAATCAGGGAACATCTCATCCTTTCACAGTGACATCGGGAGTAAGACAGGGGTGTGTCTTATCACCACTGCTGTTTATCACCTACGTCGACAGTATATGCAAGAATGCCAAGCCCATGAATGAAGATCTTAGTAAGATCAACGAATTACTCTTTGCAGATGACCAGGCCTTGATAGCAGATACAGCCATGAAATTGCAACAACATCTAACATCCATGAATGAAGAATGTAAAACAAATAATATGAGAATCAACACTGAAAAGACAGAAGTAATGTCAATAGGAAAAAAGAAGACAGATCTAAACATAGCAATAGAATACAAAGGCATTAAACAGGCATCTGAGTTTAAATATCTGGGAACTACATTTACCGAAGATGGGAAATTGGATAAAAAAATTGACATTAGATGCAGTAAAGCAAACCAAGTATTGGGACAGCTAGCCCTCCTCTTACAGCATAAGACAATCCCAATCAGCACAAAGAGACATCTTATTCAAAGCATATTTATTCCAACTCTGTGCTACCAGTGCCAGACATGGTCACTCACAACAAACCATAAAAGAAAATTAGTAACCACGGAAATGAGATGTCTGAGAAGGGCTGTAGGAGTGACCATAAGAGATAAGATCAGGAATGAGATCATAAGAGAACAAGTCGGCACAGAACCAATTCTGGATTACATACAAAGACAGCAAGTGAAATGGTTTGCCCACTTAGAGAGAATGCCTTGTGACACCATACCATACAAAGCATACATGGAAAGAGAAGAAGGACGTAGAGCACGGGGTAGACCAAGAACAAGATGGAAGGATAACATCAGAGAAACTCTACAACAGCACGATGTGCCTATGGTCGAGGCAGCCAGAAGAGCTAGAAACAGCACCTTATATCTCTCTCGACACCCACAGCGGTAAAAGAGGAAGTGAAGAAGAAGAAGATGAAGTGAAGAACACGTGGATGTGTACAAAGAAAATGTATAAACAGTGACATATACATCATCATGACTCTTGCGGAAAGAGGTTTAGAAGATTAGATTTAAAAACAAAAACGATGTTTACTTATAACTATACAAAAGCATTTGATAATGTGAAACATGAAGAAATAATCTAACTACTGGAAAAGTTAAGCATTGATGGAATAGATTTACAAATTAAAATAGACATACATTGACAATAAACAGCAGCAATAAGAATTCATAACCATTTGGGAACATTTCTGAGCATAAATAGGGGAGTACGACAAGGATGTGTACTGTCACCTGATTTCTTGTCATTAAACAGTGAATGTATAATTAAATCTAACATGGATATGTCAGGAAATGTGGTTAGTGGTCATAACATAAGCTCCCTGAGTGTTGCTGATGACACCGTTGCTGCGGAGAGTCAGAGGGAATTACAGAATTGATAAATACAGAGATGGTAAAAAAATGATAACATGGGTCCTAGTTTGAATAATAGGAAGACAGAACTAGTAGTCGTTTCCAAGAAAATATAAGTCCCTAAACAAATAATTAAAGTCAAATGCGTTGTTTAAGAAGAAGTACAGACATTTCAGCATCTAGGCACATGGTTAACATTCGATGGAAAATGTATCATAGACATAACTACCTTTTACAAAATAAAGAACATTTTGCGCAATAAATCTGTTTCATTTGAGGTTAGGAAAGGAATTTTCGCATGCTAAATAGAGCCAGTTGAAACATACAACTGTGAATCCTGGACAAATAATAAACAAACTGAACAATATCTTGAGGACTCGGGAATGTGGCTTTATAGAAAAATCCTTAGAATTTTTTTGGACAGCCAAGAAGTGCAGCCTAGATGTTTTGAAAAAGGCGAGTGCTCGAAGAAAACCTATCACAAACATCAGAAAGAGACAGTCATCGATATTTGGGTCTTGTCATGAGAAGAGGAAACTGGAAGACGTTGAGACCACATAAAATATCTGTGGAAGGAGAGACAGAGGAAGACAGCGCCAGAAAATTCTTGACCATCTTTAGTCATAGCGTGGAGGGGTGTTAACTCACGAACTGATACACATAGTTGTGGATTGCAGATTGTGGAGAGAGGTGATCGCCCATGCTAATGATAAGGATTATATGCACTCATCAGATACTATATACTACATCAGACTCCATACTAGAAACTGGAATACCACAGGGTTACCCTACCATAGTTAACCTACTGACAATAATCTATATTCTGATAATTTGGAGCAGCAGAGAAGTCTCTGAACATACATATCCTAAACGTCAACTGCAATATATATATATATATATATATATATATATATATATATATATATATATATATATATATATATAATTTATATATATATATATATATAATTTATATATATATATAAAACTATAAATCATGCAAAGATAAAGAAAGATATACAATGTTCCTGGGCGTCGCACTTGATCCACAATTTGCTGCAGAACTCATTTAGACACCTTTGTAGAATCCAGCAGATGCCTAATAAATATGCTAACAAACAATCAAAGGAAACGGATGAGGTCCAAATACAACAGCAATGTAAAACGCACTCATTAGAGGCAAAATCAAGTACACCAGTATAGTGTACGATACAGCCGCAGACATACACCAAAAGAAATTAGATAAAATACAATCTAAAGGAAATAGGAGCGGGAACCAGAATGACGACACCCATTGAGGCTTTGGAAGTAGGGCTGGGCATAAAACAGGCAAAGAAGGGAAGAGCTTAGAACTTAATTATTGAATGAAGGTAGCCTTTGACAAGACACGCACAGTTTACCATGCACTAAAAGATTGGACAAAGCATCTGAAACACCTCAAAAGGAAGAAAAAATCAACATGGTGCCTGATGGCACCAATATTGTTGGAGATGAGCAGTCTCGACAAAATCATTCAAACTCGCAAAAATGTACAAACTCGAAATCCAGAATTGGAAAGTAACATTACCTGACACAGATTATAGTCTAACCATTTTTTTAAAAGTGAAGAATTGGATGCACAGGTAAAATCAGTAGAACGTATAAACAAACTAACTTAAAGTAGACTAATAATATATGGTCGGGTCAACAAATGACAAAGGGCAAATGTGAGCTGGAATAATGATCCCGAAAATGAAAAGCAAATTCAACTACAAGCTCATACAAAATATCAATCTATAGAGCTGAAATGACTGCAATAATGACAGCACTGGAGCTGATGACTTTAAAAAATAACGATATTGTCAGATTTAATGGCCGCAGTGCAATCACTTGAGTGTTCTATAACCAACAGAAGCTGTAGTGACCACCTCCACCTCCATTCTCAAGCTGCATGTTGTAGTATCATATGCTAGGCTCTCCTGCACCAAACGTCGACCATTAACGTTTGCTAAGAAGCCCCAAGCACTTCTTTTGCCTCTTGACACTGAATTGACACTAAACCGTCTGTATTAATAACAACATCCTCTGACCGAGCATTATCTTGAATTA
Organism: Candidula unifasciata; assembly: GCA_905116865.2. Lineage (NCBI taxonomy): Eukaryota > Metazoa > Mollusca > Gastropoda > Stylommatophora > Geomitridae > Candidula > Candidula unifasciata. Next base: position 57,341 of record CAJHNH020000314.1, read on the forward strand.
ATTGCTGAATTTCCTCCTCCGTGGCACCCGTTGGCCACACTCTGCACTCCCGGCTCAATGTGATTATGACTAAAGAATCCTTAATTATGCTGGCACTCTAACCCACTCCTCTCCTCTCCTAATGTTGTTCGGGATGGAAACCTGTCTGGTTGTCTTCTGCCTGCGCCATCTATGACTTCCCTCTTATCAGCCGCTGACCCTAACTGCGTCCAGAGCTTTAATGTAAAAGGTGATCTGTGTCTGCAGCTACTCTAAATCTTGTTATGTATTTGACGTGGCTATCAGAGTGAACCAGATAATTTGAGTATCAGGCTATGCTGGAGAAGACTATAGGCTTGATTTTGATCACATCATATACACACCCAGAAGCGCGCACACACACTTGTACAGATACACACACTCACACATACACATAAATGCACACATTTATATATATACATATAAATATATACACATACACACACACACACACACACACACACACACACATATATATAAATATATATATATATATATATATATATATATATATATATATATATATATATATATATATATATATATATATATATTCTTCAATTTATTCAAAGGTTATTACGGAGGAAGACTTATTCAAAGCAGATGAACAACTTACAAAAGAAATCTTGTGGTATGCAGGATATACTGCTTTGACAGTTGTCATTTTTCTTGTCATTGTGGCCTGTTTTGCTTCTGACCCCAGAGCGTGCATAGTAGCTTTTGGAACCGGAAGTCCATGCTGCTTATTATGTCCTTGTATTAAAAGCTTATATAAGTACACAGATCCAGCCAAGCTTATACAGGTATGTCTGCCACCGTTTAGCGTTGTTACTACTGTGTAAATTAATGATGGCGTTGTGTATAGTACAGTAGGCTCAGGTTGTGAAGTCAGATGCTGGTGCTTTTGCCACGATTACAAGTAGTCTCACTATGGAGATCATGGCAGTGACCAGAGCAATAACATGGCTCGAGAAGCAAACCTTTCACCTGAGCATGTTTTCTCAGTGACTCAGTGTGTATGCTCAGGAAGATAGACATGGGCTAGGTCTGAAGGCTGTGACTGGTGTCTCTGGGACAGTCAGGGCCCGAGACGTATCGGCTTCCTAGTCATGTTCGTGTGTGCAAGGTAATAAGCACGCTGATAGATTTGTAGGTAAAGCTACGCAGGAGGGCGGACGAGTCATGGGCCGGCTGATATACTAAATGCACAGCGAGAAGTAAGACGTTTGCGACAACAAATTGAATCTGCAACTATGACCACACTGCAACAACAGCTTGTTAAAAGACGTGTGACATGACAAAAACACCATGCAGGAAGCCAAAGAAGAATAAAAAAACAAATCATGACTGGTGCTGTCAACAGACACAGTGCGGGATTTACAGAGAAGGGGATCCGAGCACTTAGGAACTGACTGGTCTTATCTGCAATGAGGATATTATGTCGATTAATTAACTAGCTAACATTGTGTACAGTAATCAAACTCGATCTTCTTTTTTTTTTTTTTCATTTCATTTATTACACTTTCTCTACTAATGTGGGCATATGTGTCATCTATCAGATAATATAAAACTATTGCAGAGAATAAAGATTGGTATCTTCGTGACAAAGCCGCTGCCTAGCCCTGTTAGCTGTGGGTTCATTTTTTTCCCTCCTTTTAGATCCACTGCAAATGTTTCTAGAGCTGAAGAATTCCCCCTTTGTGCAAAACTTGCGACTATTTCAACTCTCTTGCTGGAAACCCACAGCTAACAGGGCTAGGCAGCGGCTTTGTCACGAAGATACCAATCTTTTTTCTCTCCAATATTTTTATATTATCTGATATTCCAACTTTGCCGGATTAAAACTTTTAAAAGAGCCAATTCATTTTAATTTGATGACATGGAACTAGCAACAGTTAAATCGAAAGATTGTGAATCCGAGAAAAAAATTGTTCAATTTTTCGATTTCAAGCTGCTCATTATGTTCAATCGTTTGCAACATACATACGAATCTTCCAAAGTTTTGGTATTTTGTCATCTAGATCGGAGAAGGGTGTATCTCACCATTTTTTTTTAGCTTAAAATAAGTTTGCTTTTGCATCTCTGTCTGAGGGAAACGTTGCGCTAGATCTTTCATAATTTCTCGATAAACTATTGAGCTCAAATTGCGCACACACATGTCACCAGAACATCTCGTGGTTGAAATGGAGGTAGAGGCAGTGAATGCAACCTCCCCGCTGGCTTGAAAGTCAGTGGTATACACTTGTCGTAATTGTAACCAACTAATAAATATGTGTGTATGTGTGCATGTAAGTGGATGTATTTATTTATATGAGTGTATATGTGTGGTTATGGGCGTATGTGGGTGTCTGTATATGTGATTGTATCTGTGTGTATGTATGCATGCATGCATGTGTAGGTGTGTATGTATGGAATGTCTGTGTGCATGTATGTATATGTATGTATGTGTGTGTGTTTTATGTTTGTGCATGTATGTCTATGTATGTATGTGTGTGTGTTTTATGTTTGTGCATGTTTGTCTACGTATGTATGTGTGTGTGTTTTACATTTATGTATGTATATAGATCGGCTCTGTGGCTAAGTCGATGCGAACGCTTTGTGGTGCAGAGATGCCAGGTTCATTCCCAGCTGCGGGCCATGGGCCTTGCGTTGGTTTCCACAGTGGTATCAAGAAAGCCGACCGTCCAGAGAGCAATGGCAAACTACTAGACGTAAATTTGCCTAGAAAAACCACACAACAGCCAGGGACTGTTGGGGTTGGTTCTGCAACGTCCTGTAAACGATACGCAACTAACCATGTATATAGACGCGTATGTATGTATTACGTATGTCTGAATATGAGTGTGCATGTATAAGAATGTAAGAGTATGTGTACATCAGTGTGTTGGTGTGTATGTGTGTGTGTGTGTGTTTGAGTGTGTAAGATTGTGTACACACGATGTGTGTATGCATTATTCTATAATGTATATTTCTTTATTATATCCATAACATGCATTATTGATAACAGGCATTGGTACTCTGAAAAATGAGTGCTTAGAAGGGCTGAATGTCAGACGGGCCTGCGTGCCCAGTTTGTAACCCTTTGAAAATAAAGTTCGTTCGTTCGTTCCCTTAAACATCTCTTTTTATGTTGTGGGTTGCATTCTCCTTGACTGGAGGACTAATACCCCAGATTTCTTGTTCTGGGCTCGGTTATTTTCTGATCTGTTTCATAGTCGCCTGCATTTCCACAACTATCGAAGTCGCTACTCTTCACATCTGATTTTTCCGGCGTGTCAGTTGACTTTCCCTCATTTAATATTGCCCTACTCTCACTCTCGGACATAATTTTCTGCCTTTCGAAAATCGGTACGCTTCCTTCGCTAGATGAAAGGGAGCGTTCTTTACAAGCCCTCTTTATTTCTTTTTCTTCTTCCTTGTTTAGTTTTTTTTTTGTGTGTGCTGCTCTAGTATGTCTAAATGAGGCGTCTGTTGAGTCGGCGATATCCGATTTATTCCCAGCTGAAACCTCTTCACCTACTGACCTGTTCGTCGGTGCTGGTTCTACCTCCGCAGCCGTTACGTGTCCATCTGCGGATGCTCCCTCGTTTGCTATGTGACTCTCCTCCACTGTACTGACTTTACTGTCGGTGTCCGTCACTGGTGGGCATGCTAAAGTGGTCCTCCTGTTTGTATCCTGTTCCATCTGGGACAGACACTGCATTTAACGTGTCATTGTATTTAAGGTGGCAGACATGAACTCGGGTGGTGTGTCCTGTTAGCTGGTTTTTAAAAACGTATGATACTGACCTAGTCGTTATAACACAACGTATCCGGACTTACACCGGTTGTTGAACTTAGATTTCTGGCATGTTTTTGGAAAAACACATTTTCTCCTACATCAAACTCAGCTAAAACTTCGTTTTTGTCTGCGTACTGTTTACGTTTGTCAAACGCTTTTAAAATGTATTTTGTCTCTGTATTTTTACGTGGGCGTTATACATTTCGTGCAGTACAATCTCGAGAAAATCTTCACCCATGAATTTTGTTCGGGCTGAAGCAAGTTATAAAGTGCTAGTGATTGCTGTCAAACGTTCATTAAAAAAAAAAAAAAAACGGCCAATGTTTAGCGCTCTCATTTACATTTGTTCTTATAGCTCCCAACGCTTGATTTAAATAAAGGTCCCAGTCCTTTTTGTTTTCATATATACATATATATATGTGTGTGGGTGTGTGTGTGTGTGTGTTTGGCAATAATGTCATTCATGGTACGATGTTGGTGTTTATTCTTTCCATTACTGTTTGGGTGTTAGATGGAAGTTTGAATATGTATTATATTCATCTCTTGCATTACCCTCTGCGGCGTCCGTAGCCTAGGCTTTGCGAGTCAGACTCGTAATTTCAACGTACCGCGTTCGAAACCCACAGTTGACTGCGTTGATTTTTATCGTGATATAGGGCGTCTCAGGTCGACCCAGCCTAAAATGGGAACCAGATCTAATGACACATTCTTGAAGTAATAGCCTAGTTACTGTGTCGGCTGTCTAGTCTGGTATGGGAAATGTCTGGCCATTAACTATAGTATTCGACAATATGTAGAATCTACATGTTGCCTGATAAGGTTCCTGAAAAATCTAAGCTACTCTTTTGCATGTGAAACAGAGACATGTCTGGTTTTTGCATAGAGCATTTGGAGCTTTAGTTTCCCTTAGCCTGCAAGTTTCACAACTACTAATATACTCATACATCCTGCGGTAGAGGTCTAGGGACAGATATTTCGCTCTGATTGCATTGTAATTACGGTCTATTCCTATGTGACCATTCTCATGGTGATATTGTCAGTCAGTCAGTTCTCGTTATGCCTAGTGGAACGTTAGGCTTCAGAGAGAACTTTCCATGCTTTCCTGTCCTCTGCAATCTTTAATGCAGTTTTTCATGTCAAAGATGCCACACTCAGGTCAATTTCCATCGTTCGTCTCCATGTTGTTTTTGGGCGCCCCTGTTTTCTCTTTCCCTCTGGAATCCATGTGAGAACTGTTTTGGCAGGTATATCAGGATTCATTCTCATAACGTGGCCAAGCCATTTCCATCTTCTCTTGGTTATCATACTGTCTAGAGTTTCTTGGTTTGTGACTTGAAGTAGTTTAGTGTTTGAGATTGTATGTGGCCAGACAATTTTGATAATTCTACGTAGACATGTGTGGTGGAAGGTGGACAGCTTGTGTACATCCTTTTTGGTCATCCTCCAGCATTCCGCTCCATAAAGAAGAACTGGCAAAATGATGCTCTTGTAGAGTCGGAATTTTGTTTCTCTTCAGTAACTGTTGGATTTCCAGATTTGCCTCATCCTTCCAAAAGCAGCTCTAGCTTTGTTCAGGCGTGACTGTTTGTCTTCCTCTGTCCCTCCCAATAGGGACACCACACTGCCAAGATATGTGAAATATTCTACATTTGCAAGGGATTGCTTACTTATGGTCACTGGTTGTTGGTTTGGGCTGTTTGTTTTCTTTGTATTTATTCTCAGTCCCACCATTTCTGCTGTTCTGCGTAGTCTGTTACTATGGTGATATTGGTTCAACACTTTCAAGCGTATTTGGCTGAGAATATATTTTCTCAAAATTGGATCATCCTCCTTATTTGTTATAAAGTATGACTGTCCATCATCTGGCAGACTCTTACAGCTTTTATTTTTCAAACTCATTTTGTTATATTGTAACTCCTCTATTATTCTTTTTATTTCTCCGTCCTTCCCCTGTTCAGTCTTCATTGGAAAACCTATAAAGTCGTTCTCTATCTCCTTTTAGATTTCTCCTGTTTCATCCTGTTGGTTTCTAATGCCTAGCCCTTCTATTCTGTTTGTATTTATAGGATATATCTCCCAAGTGTGGTAGTCTATGTCCGAACCTCCATCATCTTTCTCATCTGAACTATCCTTGTAAGGTACTCGCGATAACAGATCAGCAATGGTAATGGCTGCTCCTTAAACGTACTCAATCCTAGCGTCGTAAGCTTGTATACTGGGTATCTAGGTCTGCATTTTCCTATTTTGTATGGGAGATTCTAGCAAACATGTCAGTGAAACGTGCATTATGTAGGTAATAGTTTAGCTTCTCTGTGACATAGAGGATCGCGAACGCCTCTTTGGCAATAACAGGCCACTTCCTCTAGCCTTTGCCGAGCTTGTTTTGTAAGATATAAACTGGTTTTTCATTATTTACTCTTTCAAAGAAGACGTTTACACATTATATGTATATGCACGAAACGTTCAGTTGACTTCTTGATGCTGTTATGTGTGTTGACAACTGTCTTTACGTTTCATTCTGCTAGGCCAGCATAAATACTTACGTACCTGGAATTTTGGTTGAGGACGATGGGTCAATGCAGATGTACGAACCTAGTGCTGAGGAAACCGATCTACTATTTGAATTAATTAACGAATTCATGACAATCTCATGAAAAATATTTGTCAACATACCTTGCTGATAGCCACAAAGTAATGCCAGATAGTAAATGTGATTAAAAATTACTTTCATATCCTGTACATGGCGCTGCTAACTAACAAGACTGTTTGTTTTCTGTGTTTTACTCAGCAATTTAATGTTCAATATTTTGCCGTTGCTTGTTATGTCTTTGTATGTTCATATCGTTGTTGAAATCAAAACGGTCAAAGTTCGCCGAAACATTGGAGCTCAGGCACCTTAGACACCCCCCCCCCCCCTTTTCCACGCCACCCAAATAATTTTAGAGGTGGGCAGAGTCTCCTTAACCAAGGAAAATTACTAGTACCAGTCCTATATTGGTTAACTTCGTGTGCGTCCAGTGTGCTTCTCATGTTTGGCTGTGCCGATCTTTACTCCCAATTCGCGTATTCTTGGATGGGATGTGGACACGTTGCTTCCAAATCCTCAGAGCGTCATATCTCTCTAAGGACTGTCTGCGTGATCCATGGGCCAGCCATCTTCAATTAATGCAGTGTCTGCCAGTCTAGCAGCTCTCTCCTTACAAACAACGCCGGCTTGCCCTGGGACGATTATGAAAGTAACTGCACACACAGGAGAATTTTGCAATGACTCAAGCTACTTCTAGCTCAATCACCATCGTATCAGTTTTAGGGGTGTTTTTGCGAATTGTGATACAGTCTGAGATTCAGAATTACTAAAAAAGATGCATCGTGTCATGAGGTCTTTTAAAATCTGAAGAAACGTTTCCAATCTCATCAAGCAGCGTATCTGCGCTTTGAAGTGCTGTTTCTGCAAATTCTAACAAAGTTTGATGTCCATGTCAAGCAGTAGAAAAGCAAACTCCGGTGGTTTCTGTTCAGCACCTTGTAGAACCATATCTAGTATCAATCAGCGAGTCTGCTGCCTAAGTCATTGAAAGAAAAATCATATTCATTTGAAGAACATTAGACTTCTTTTGTAGAGTCTCTTGGCTAATCCAGCAACGTATCTACATCTGAAGGTGCAGCGAGTTCGCATTCTGATTATTATTTATCTTCAAATGGACCAGAAGAAAGAATCTTCCTTTGCCATCTGTTCAGCTTCTTTTAGAGATTTTCCGGACTCTTCCAGCAGTATCGGTATCTGGGCGTGTTTCTGTAATTTCTAGTTGTTGAACAGATCGCTCAGGAAATGCATTCTTTTATAGTGCAGGATCAGCCTCCATTAAGATCTTCTCTGTCTAGTTCATGCAAAATGGTTTCTGCATCTGGATGTGTTGATTTTGCAAATGCTGATACATTTTGATCGTCAGATGGACTAGAAAAAACATATTACCGTGTGTTCTATCTGCCATATACCCGGCAGCACAAAAACTACAGGTCTTTACATAACTAGATCCACAGTAAGATCAGTTTTCCCCAGGCTGGGCAGTTCGATCCCATCGCACCCACCACAACTGAGTCACATGACCATTTTATTTAGATCATCACATCTAAGTATCACATGTGCGTCACATAATTAAAAAAAAAAAAAAACACAATAAATAATTCAGTTTTATTTCAAGAAAACATAAATAAAATCCTTAAGATCACAAAGATATATTTTTCTAAATACTTTTGGATCTATCATGGGTCAAATTTTATTGATATTAATGTGGGCATCAAAGACATTTAAAACTGTAAAACAATAAGATCTGTGAGGTGCCTAGCGGTATATGTGACATCCCTAGTATTTGCGCAGGATGCTCCTCAGAGGGCATAATGGAACCGTAACAGAACTTACCCATGTCACGGCAACCCAGCAAGAACATATAAAAGGTTAATGAAATAAAAATGAATTGTAATAACTGATCTTTATCCTAACCATATAAAGTAAAGAGAAAATAAAAGAAACAGCTAACTAAATATATATATTTTCACGACCAAGGAAAGCTCTGATTCTGGGACTGATGCCTACAATCAGGGAGGGATCGTCAATTAAGGTCAAAAAGATGTTTTTCCGCCTTATAATACCAAGAATCTGACAGACTCCTAAGGAGATGAATATTCGTGAAGTCGAAACTACCAGTTCATCAAAATATTTAGCAAGCTAACTCTTGCAGGACATGGCAGATTTGTGGAGGAATATGATCGCATGCGTCGCTTGGCATATACACAGAGATGGTCATACTCTCTTTGAATGTCGTTCTATAACTCGATTTCCATGTGTGTTCTCCGACCCCCCCCCCCCCCACCCCTCAACACAAAAATGCTATTTTTACTTGTTTATAATAAATTGACCTTTGTGTTATGTTTTTAAAATGTTGATTACCTGCCTTCGCAGCTGAATGTAAGTTGTGAAAAAAAGTTTTTTTTAAAATGTCTAACTCAAATTGCTTTATCATACTGAAGAGGAAGGTTTAAATGTTAAAAAATTAAGTGTCTGTCCCTAATGTGCTTTCGTATATTATGTGAAACATCTCTTTACTGATGTTATATATATTCCTTAAAATGCTGGAATATTTAAAACTCAAGACTGATGCAATTACAGTTTACCGTGCAAATGAACAGAATACAAAGTTTAAAAAATATGCATTCAAAGAAACTTACATGTTAGCAGAACCTATAACATACGAATTAGGTTAAAAACATTCACAGTTAATTAATACCCCCACAAATTAACAGTTACACATCATCAGCTAACAAATATTAACTTTCCCAAGTTTTAAGCATAGTACCACCTTCTTGATCACCATGCTTGCCGAAACGATAACGTATGAATAAAAACATTGAGGCAGCACCAACAAGCAGGCCAAGAAAGAGGGTGCCAAATGCTATTCCAAGTCTGGGACCTGGGGATAGTAAAATGGGAAAAATAATACAACTGAAAAAGTAATCATTTAGCATTGAAACTGCAGTGTGCAGTATGTGTACCATCATCACTTGGCATGTTGAAGCGTATGTAGTCATGGTTGGCAATCTCAAACAATCAACAGTTTCAAATCAGGTCTGCCTTTTTCAGCCACTTATGTACACACACAAAAATTATGAGAAGAATGATAAACAAAATTAAATCAGATGAACAACGTGGATTTGTAGAAGGAAACGGTACAAACAATGCCGTATACATCCTAAGGACATTGCCAGAAAGAGCTATAGAAGTAAAGACTGATTTGTAATTATGCTTCACAGACTTTACAAAAGCATTTGACTGTGTGAAGCATGAAGAAGTAATTAAACTGTTAGAAAAATTAAATATTGATGGAAAAGATCTACGAATAATAAAGAATATGTATTGGCAGCAAACAGCAGCTATAAGAATTACCAATTGTTGAGGATCATTTCAAAGTATAAAGAGGGGTGTACGATAAGGATGTGTAATGTTACCTGATTTGTTTTCAATATACAGTGAATATAAAATGACGAATTTAATTGATATTTTTAGGATTGTGGTTGGTGGATACAGTATAAACAATTTACGTTAGGCTAATGACACAGTCTTGATAGCAAGAAGTAAGAAAGAACTACAGGAAAAAATAGACATTGTGGTGGTAGAAAGTGAAAGAATAGGCCTCGGTTTGAGTAATTAAGACATTGTTGTGGTAGAAAGTTTGAGTAATGGGAAGACAGAATTATTGGTGGTATGAAAGAAACGAATTATTCCTAAATGTGTAATAAAAGTCGCTGGTGTTATTTTGGTACAGGTACAGAAATTTAAGTATCTGGGCACATGGAGAACATCAGATAGAAGATGCATAACCGGGGATTGAACCCGGAACCTCCAGCACTCGAGGCGCACACCATGCCTCGAGACCACGAAGCCCCCCCCCCCTCCCCCGCCTCTTCCGGTCAAGGAAGATCGAAGGTTCTGTTACTTGCTCTTCTGGCCGTCTCGACGACAGACACATCCTGCTATTACAGTTTCTCTGATGTTATGTTTCTTATTGTTCTTCTTCTACCTTGCGCTCCCTATCCTTCTCGTCGGTCGGTCTGTGCATTGTGCATATTGTGTCACAAAACATTTCCTTTAAGTCGGAAAACCATTTGATTTGTTGTCTTTGTTTGTAATTTAAAATTGGTTTTGTGCCGACTTACTCTCTTATGTCCTTATTCTTGACACTATCTTTTCTGATGACTTCTGCAGACCTTCTCAGACATCTTAATTGCATGGTTTCTAATTTTGTTGTTGTTGCTTTGTTGCGAGTGACCATGTCTGGCACTGGTAGCATAGAGCGGGAACAAAAATTGCTTTGTATAAGATGTTTAATCTACTGCTGGGTACTGTCTTATGCTCAAGGAGTTGGCTGGCTGATCCAATACCTTATTTGCCTTCCTGCACCTGGTGGTAATTTTGATCAGTCCGTTTAAATCTAACTGTATTGTCTATCTTCTTCTTCTACTTTTGTCGTCTCACTAATACCAGGTTGTTCGCAAAGTCGCGTGGTTTTCTGTATTTGTCTTGCGTTTCTCGGGTGGCTTCAGCGATAAATTTTTAATCTTTGTGCAGGTTTTAGCTGCACCATTTATCCATCTCGTACTTGGGCGTTCGCTCGCCCTCATCCCATGCTCTGCTGTTTGAAAAAAAAAATATGCAGTTTAGTCTATCTGCATTCTACGCATACCTAGTTCATCATGTGTATGTGTACTGTCAATAGCGATTATAAATTCATAAAGACTAAAAGACAGACATGGCCGGGAAATATAGAGAGAACTGCAACTGACAAGGGAGTTGAATGGCCAGAGACTACAAGGCCCACCAGCAGTTCCTAGATAATATCTAGGCAGTTACCAAATTTGTAACACTATTCGCCAAGTGCCTCTAAACCATTTATAACTTTTTTTTAGTTATTAATTTTTAATTTTTGTTTGTTTGTTTGAAATCTTTATATCTACAGATTTTGCTCTAACACAGGCTAAGTTAAATATTTTTATCATTTTAAGTTTTTGTTTTTACAAAATTAAATTGCGTCCTTTTTTCTCACTTTTAGTAAATGTAAATTGTTTTTTAAAAGTGTTATTATAACAATACCTAAATGGAAATTTATGCGCTAAATACTGTAAAAACAAAATGTGTTACCTGTTTCAGATGAGCCACTTGCCTTTCCAACACATCCACTACCTGTTTTTTTTTTTTTTTTTCATTTGGAAAAGTAAAAATGAAATAAATTTTAAAGGAAACCTCTCACAGAGATAGAAATAATTCACATTTTAAGATCATAAGATTTTTTTCTCACTGAAACTAACAATTATTAAATAATTTGCGCTTAAAAAAATTAACTTTTATAGTTTAACAAATCCGAGAGTTGCAATTCGTTGACGCGTAATCGGGGATCGACTTAACAAACTTTAAGATAACAATCTTTACAACGATAAATGTAGACATTGTATAAAGGAATCACATATACAAGTGCAGAACACAATACATTATATAATTTGTGATTTGTGATTTGCCGAAACAATTGTCGACGATGGATCTTTCTACTGATGATCGGGCTACCCCTGCTGTTCATGCTTCCCTGTGGAGTCATTCATATTGTACGTGGCTAGCCCACAGACAGCTTGGATAGACTGGTGACTATCGGGACATTTTTTGACGCCCTAGATAGACTGGCGTCCTGGCAGCGCCGGGGTGTAAACTGGCCCTCTGGCAACGGAGGGTATACTGTGGACCGCACCAATCACCCCTTACACAGTATATTAGCTCAGATTTCGCAAACCAATAATGAAATATGCCCTTAGTGTCCATTGAAAGAGAGGGTGAATAAAGGACCAACCCCGACTGATACCAACGGTAACGATCCCATTTGCCCAGGACATGTACATGTGTAAAAAGCTTCACGGGGTTGCATGGTCTGAGAACGCAAGCCGGAAGTATTAGATGCGAGGGTGCACAACGCAATAATCGTCGGCGCATAGATACTCCTGTAGTTGATGAGTCGTCAGTAAACCACCGGCTAGGTAAACTTCACTCACCTGGAGTGGCTTAAGACGTCTATCACGGTAACGCACTTTCGAAGATCTCCGATTAAGTGTGAATGGAGATCAAGTTTCCACCCGCAATTGACTTTGTGTCGTGGTGTAAGCTGGAGATTGAATTGTGTGAGAATATTACCGGTGAATTTAAGAAAAGGTCGCTAGGTGACAAGCTAACTCGGGTTGGTGACATAATTTACACGCACTGCGTCCGCGAGTTCACGCACGGAAAAAGCAGAAAACGGTTCAAAACCGCTACAAGCAGCGAACAG
>CAJHNH020000314.1:75000-109442 GCA_905116865.2 Candidula unifasciata
AAGCAGAAGCTTATATATCTACCGAAATTCGAGGCAGCAAAAGAGAGAGCGAAAAAGTGGGAGAACAAAAAGAAGAGAAACATTTGGAAGAAAAGTTGTCTTCTTGTCCATGGTTTATTTGAGATCTACTGGGCATATGATGTAAGTCCTAAAGCTGCATAGTACCCAGTCTCACACCTGGCACCTTTACGTCCGAGAACACTTCCTAGTAGTCATTTCTGGCTGGGTCGACGTTGAAGGTCAAGTTAGCTTAGAAAAACAAAACATCCGCTTCAAGTATGCCAAATTAGCAGATATCAGGGGGCCTACAGACATAAATGCATCCATATTGTTTTTTCTTTGTTAAATTCAAAACGTAAGTTACTTGGAGAGTCACGTTTTTCTCTCTTGAAACGCCATTTTTAGCTTCTGCAATCCTTATAAATAATTTCAGTTTTACACTGAACGTCCTCGGTAATTTTATGATTCATAAAAAAATAACTTATACACAACTCATAGTAATACAAGGGAAGGAAAAATGTATCGCTAATTAAACAGATGCATATAAATCTGGCTAGATACAATGTCAAACCCTAAACTACTTCAAGTAACAAACCAAGAAACTTTAGACAGTATGATTACCAAGAGAAGATGGACATGGCTTGGCCACGTGATGAGAATGACTTCTGATATACTGCCAAAACAGCTCTCACATGGACACCAGAGGGAAAGAGAAAACAGGGGCGCCCAAAAACAACATGGAGACGAACGATGGAAAGTGACCTGAGTGCGGCATCTTTGACATGGAAAACTGCACTGAAGATTGCACAGGACAGGAAAGCATGGAAAGTCCTCTCTGAAGCCTCATGTGCCACTAGGCATAACGAGAACTGATGATGATATAAATTATGTGGAACAATCTGTTTTCACATCGACAGGAGAGTTGTAGATACCAAATGACAACATAATGCCTTTGGTTCTTTTAATGTGTTATAATTATAAACAGCATTTGTAATGTATCTAGCTATAGGTAAAGAAGTGTATAGACTTCATAACAGTAACTTTACTGCAGCATTGTTATAAACATTATCCGAAGGAGGAGCACATCCACATCTTTGCTAAGAGTACAATAACTGGGAACAAAGTTAGGCACAACCAGGAACGAGAAGCATACCAGACGCACGAGAAGTCTTGTCAACAAACATAGGACTGGGACTATCAACCGCGAAATGCTGATGTACATGTTGAAGGGGGAATCTGAGCACCATGGATATGTCCGGAGTGCCGTAAAGACAACCCAAATCAGAACTTTTTATCCGCCCGTCCGTCCGTCCACCTGTCTGTCTATACACCCCTCCCCCCTTCAACTCTCAACTTCCGCGCACACACACACATAAAAATATAGACCTAGAAGTTGTGAAAGTATTCAACTACTTAGATCAGTGTTTCCCAAACTTTTCTTAGTCGCGGTGCCTTTTGGTTTTTTTTAATCTTCGAATATTTTGCGGCGCCCCTGAAAAGAAGTCGTGACGCACAGTTTGGGAATCACTGATTAGATAATTGCTTTTACAAACATCATATTTTTGCTTATTTTTGAAAATACGTGCCACCTCGATTCAATACAGATTTTATCAGATATATGTGAGTGTACATGTTTACTTAACGGAGCACGTTTTCAGTCGTCAGACATAGAATTTGGCCTAAACAGGATTTTCTCTTGTCAAATCGGTCACTAAAATCGTATGAACTGACTCTCTATTAATAAACATCAGATTCATCCGTAATCATCCTCACAATCAGACATTGATCTCCGTGTATACACTCACTTTAGCCATTTCCAGAAAGCCGTCACTTTTGATATCCACGGTATCCGCAACATGCGCCTCAGAAACCACATCTCCAACGACCACCAAAGCGTTCACTTTCTTTTTAATGTTCTCATTCACATTTAAATATTCACAGTCATACAGCAGTGTAATTAGTTGCGTATCCTTTGCAGGAAGTTACAGAACCAACTTTGGCAATGTTTGACCGCTGTTGTTTTCCTAGGCAAATTTTGCCTTCAGTAGTTTGCCATTTTCTTCTAACAGTCGAATCTCGGTACCACTGACGAAACCAACAGAAGACAAACCACCCGCAGCTGAGGTTGAACCCGGCACCACGGCATCACGAATTAATCAAGTAACAGAAGCGCGTTTGCAGCTCTTTAGCCATGGGCGCAGACTTATTTCAGTATTCGTTTTCTCACGCGATAAAATATTTATCATCTTTTAAAATGCTACCTTCGCCTGCAATGTTCTGCTTATTATCCCAGTTGTACATTTTACATGTAGTTTTATAATTGTTCCCAAAAATAGAGTATGTTGACCTGCTTAAGCACCTTGGCCTCTAATGTAATTTCATATTTTCGTGCGTGTTTTTTTTTCTTTCTTCTTTTTTTTTTTTTATAACCATTGTCTCTAGCTTCTTTATATGAAACTAATGTCCGTTTCTGTTACTCAGCATTATTAGTTAGTTAGCCTTTCTTCTTAGGCTGAAGGCGGTGCGAAGGGCAGAGGTTTTAGCCCACCATGTATGGCGGTTCATTGCCACCTGCTTCAGGTTTTGCATGTTTGTTAGGCCCATGACTCAGCCTTTCCTAATGATGGTTCTACATAGAGTCTCAGTTGGTCTTCTTTGTTTTAGGCTGCCTTTCGGTGTCCATAGGAGGGCTTGATAGGGACATATCGTATTTTCCATTCTGAGTACATGGCCGAAGCAGTTACTCACAATTATTACGATGTCTAAAAGTTGCTGTAAATTGTATCAGCTTTCAGCTATCAATACTGTACCATCCGAATTTCGTAGGCTGTTTTAATTTTTAACCGCCAACTCTCATAACACACACATACATGTCTAAATTATAACCGCCAACTCGTATAACACACACACACACACACACACACACTCACACACACACACACACACACTGACACACGTCACACACACACATCGCAATATATGACTATTGTATTTACCTGTTGTTATGACAGTTGGGTTGACACCTGTTAGAAGTTGCAATTGAAGATAAGAGATAGCATTTAGATTATGCGTACACATATGTAATACACATTTTAAATATTGAAAAGACATGCAATGTGACTAAATACTGCGTATAGTCCATGCTGAGTGGCGTTGGTAATCATATGTGTTGACAACCTTCTGTCTTGTCTACTAGCAGTTACTTCTAATACATATGTTCCTCAATGAAAAGACTGCCCATCACATTTTCTCTTGGGCAGCAAATGTTTCTAGCTCTGTTTGATCATTATTAAAATGATGTGCGACCTAAACATTTATTTTACAATAGAGTCACTATTTTAACAGAAACAATTTTAGAACTAAAGTGAAACAAAAGCGCACATAATTTATTCTTGTTTGAATATAACAAATTGTTGTCATTGTCATCAAACACCTTGCCATATGGTGAACTAATTCAAATCACTTCACCAATATTAGTCCTACTAATTAAGCCAAATGTACCGATGATAAATCTGCCGATCCCAAAACGGGATGAGAAAGAAGAAAGCTGGTTGTGGGGTCAATACTCCCACCATGTTAACAATTGTTTGGTACAGAAACTTGTAGGAAAGGATGCAATTCCGGCAAACAAACCGGTCAAGTGGTGTGTGGTGTATGCATAACGGTTACGAATGAAAGAAGAAGAAGAAAAAAAAAAGAAGAAGAAGAAAATGAAGAAGAGGAAAGGATAATACTACCTCTATTCCGTTCACGACAAACTTCGTATCATACTGCAGCTAATATTGTACATGTAACCACTATCTCCCTCCTTAAACCCCTCCTCCCCCCCCCCCCATCCCACTCTTTTCCCCTCCTGTTGTGTGCAATCCGAAGATTCACACTGTTGACGACCGCTAATGAACCTGAGATATGACGAGAGTCACGACGTCACTTGCCGACAGAGGAATTGGACAGAAGACAGTTACAAGAAACGGTAGGAAGGGCAGAGACTTGTATTGATATGTCCTAATGCCGCAGTTCGCAGGAGAGCAAAGTCTCTGAGCTCCATGATGGAGGAAAGGAATTATCATACCCTCGTTGAGTAAAGTGATTGTTATGTATTCATTTCATGGACACACATTATATCTGTGGAGAACTGTTGAATAAACGTATTGATATTGCCTGTGAACGACGTGTTCTCAAATGTAGAAGTAAAAAAAAAATCACTAGAACAGGTTCTTGGAATTTTTTTTTTTAAACTATCTATTGTCAGAATCGTTGGTCCAGTAGTTTGTATCTTCAGGAATAGTGGAATTTCTGCTGGCATGCCTGATTTTGCTACCATGTCTCTTGGGGGTTAAATAGCATTTGTTTCTAATGGTAGTTTTGTTACTTTTCTAGGAGGTGAAAGAACGTCCATGTCCGAGACTGGTTGTCATGGCTTTTCCTGGTTGTCATGGCTTTTCCTTGTCGCGGTTAGGAAACACTCTGTTGTCTTGACTGGTCGTGCTGTTCGAGATTTTCGTTTGTGCAGACATTTGTTTGACTGGTGGTCATCTTGTTCACAATGCATGCATGAAGCTGTAAACTCTGGCAGAAAGTTCTGGTTGTTCTTCCACTTTCAGACTGCAGTCCTGTTCCAGAATCTGAGTGTTGCATGTGCATCCGTGTTACAGATCTGACTTATTTGTATGCAGACTGCTGGTTCTTTGCCTCTTAGGTAGATACATTCTGACTTCAAAGGAAGTTCCCAATTAGTCGACTCTTACGGCATGCTTTTGGGTAGGCAGTGGTTCTATTCTTGTTTTCCCTATAATAGGGAAGTAAATAAGAGGAATGGGTAAAGTAGAAAAAGAAATTTTAATAGACAGTTGCAGGCATTTTATATTGGACATACTCACCTACTGTTGATGTTAACTATTGGTGATACATAGCTGATTAACAGCTTTTAATTAAATTAGCTGTGACGGTATAAAAGGAAAGAGCTAATTTGTGTGACATAAAACTTACCACTACTCTGAGGATTTGCTCCTGTAAAAACAATTAAAATAGGACAACTGTTATTTCAAGAAATCAAAACAGTATATTTTTTCCGAGTCTATAAAGTAACATAATCATCCACCCATTCATAAAAACAAAACAAAAATCATCTTTAATTGTGGCCTGCTTTCTTGTGTGCTTTCTGTGTTGGCTAAGAAATGTTCTTTGCACCAAAACAAGTGGCTTGGGCCGGTCTTCTTATACCTGGTAATGGATGTTGGGGAGGTGTCTAGTATACACCACACACACACACACACACACACACACACACACACACACACACACACACACACACACACACGGAGAGAGAGAGAAAGAGAGACATGTACAATTACATATATATATATAAATATATATATATACATGTGAGCACGCTCATGTGGGCATTTTCACATCGGCGACCTGGCCACCCATTGATTAGTCGGTAGACGACATCGTCGCCGGTCGGGACACTATTAGGGTTGGTCTACTTTGATCGTATCAAGACTGTGGGAATCCTTTTCAGTGCTTTTGGTGGCGTTCAATGCTAAGCACATTTATTGGGCGCACCTAACCTAGTCACAATTACAACCTAAAGCTCCCCCGGTGGAGATGCTGGATGAACGTGATGATTGTTACCCCAGCAAAGCACCTTTATACTACAACCTACGCTCATGTGGGAATGCGTGTATACGTGTTTGCACACCCACACCCACACACCCACACATGTATATGCATATACACACATGCAGTTTTGTCATTTCGTATTATTTGTGCCTTGGTTACTAGATTACTATTTTGGGTTTTTTTGGTTTGTAAATATGACACTTTCTCAATATCCACTACTACAATGGGGTAGTTAGGCAGTCTTGAACAGTTTAGACTGTTTAACACAATCCTTTTTCCTCTTTTTTTTTTTACCTTCCTCAATTCCCTTTTTACACCTCACCATCTCTGTCTTATCATATCGTTATCTATAGGGTCTTATATATATGTGCTTGCCCTGCAATTGAATTTTTTTTTTTATTGTTTTTGTTTTGTTTTGTGTTTCTGTATGATATCATTACTACCAGCATGTAAGAATTCCTCGGATGTCAATGAACTATTTAGTGAAGAACAGGAAAAAGGTGGGGGGGGGGGGGGGGGGGGGGGGGGGGAGGGGAGGAATCTTGCAGGAGTTTCTTTCTGGTTTATAAAGGGTGCATGTTAGCAAGAAGTTGTCTATATAAGCATAGACAACTGGAGGATGGGGTGGGGTAAAGACAGTGCACTGTCTAGTAGACCTGCCTGTTCCAGGTGGTCAAACGGTGTGTATCTCCATCAGAGGGTTGATATTTTGTGCAATGACTTAGACTCCCACACAGGTCAACTCAATCTAACATAGTATATCACGCATAGATGTAAATATTTTGCTTCAAATATAACAGTTTATTGAATTTACACAAAAATATCCATGTAAGGACACAAGGAAAATGCATGTTCGATATTACTCTGTAAATCACACTTCCTGTTGCTGTTGTTTAATTACATAATGGTAACATTTTTAAAAAAAGGCGCACGTTAAATTTCAAAATTAATACTAATAAGTTAAACAAGCAGTGTAATGAAAATTAGTTACTGTAATAGTAAGGTAAGGAAAAAAATTTACAAATCATGACTTTAGGAAAGAGACGATCTGTCACATTCTCAGTCTTATGTTAAGGCACAATTGAACACAAAAATGTTATCTTTTCACCAAAAAGTCTTCATCAACGGCGAAAACAAAAGGCTAATTGAACAACATTCGGTTGTATTTGTGTACCTTTTTTTTTCCTCCGTTGAGGCTTTTAGTCTTTGTTTTTTGTTTGGTTACTTCTTGATATCAGCTCGACTGCAGTAATTTGTCTTTCAATAATCATGTTTGCCTGTATTTGACTGGTTATGACATCCTAATAGGAGCATGTTATTACATTATATGTACGAATCATAAATTAGTAGATGTGATTAGACGAAGTTAATTAGTGGTAATTGTTTTTGTTTATGTAGGAGAGAATTTGTGTGCGCCTTCGATAACCGAATTAGAATGTACACTATCAGATAGTTTTTGGAACAGTATTATGAAAAAACAAATTCAGTAAGAGCTAAAATCTCGTTAGAATGCAGCCACAACAACCATTAATTCAGGCGCTACAGTTACAAATATTATATGTGAGAGCAAACATTTCAGCAAG
This sequence comes from Candidula unifasciata, assembly GCA_905116865.2. Taxonomy (NCBI): domain Eukaryota; kingdom Metazoa; phylum Mollusca; class Gastropoda; order Stylommatophora; family Geomitridae; genus Candidula; species Candidula unifasciata. The sequence goes on from CAJHNH020000314.1 coordinate 82,209, forward strand.
AAGAATATGGATTCATGACATTAAAGACACAGTCCATCCACACACAATCACAATAGCAAGTTCTACCCTGGACTGTAAACTGTTTCTGCCACAATGTTCAGCCTAAAAGTAGAAGTTTACAATGGTGATCCTAGTTGTGATGATAATATAAACATAAGCTCATTAGTACCTTATCATACGTTTATAAACATAAAATATTAAATAGTTTATGTAAAATTCTAAACACACTAGTTCTTAGCAGTGACAGCAATTATAATTTTGGTTTGTAAGTTTTTATTTCATATATAAAAAGTAAATGCAAGGAAAGAAATTATGACACTCATTGGCCAGGCATCAGTAGCTTGAACGAGATATGGAACTGTAAATTGTTTAGTTTTAAAACCAAGTTATGTATTTTCATTTCTAATATTATTCCATTTTAACGTATGCTAGTGAAAGCTGAGAACCACTAAAGATGTGGAACCAGAGTTAAATGCATTCCAAAACGAATATCTGAGGAAAATGATAAAAACAAAACAGGATGAATTTTTTTTAAAAATGAAGAAATAACAGAAATGTCTGGGCAGCCAGTACTATCAACAGTTATAAGACAGTGAAGATGGCGCTTCATTGGACACATCCTGGGAAGACAAAAAATATAATCACCAGGCAGGCGTTAAAATGGAAAATAAAGAGATTCAGGAGGCGAGAACGCCCAAAAAACCTTAGACGAACGTTGATGGGAGAGACCAACCTTGCAAATTATAACGTTCGAGCACTGATTAATGCATACTAACCAATGGACCTAACCAAATCTGTAGAGGGTAAGGGGAACATATTAAGAGAAAAATTGTACACGCTGGTCTGCATTAATTTTGTATGGATTAGACTTTGTACATAGGATATAAATTAACATGGTCAGAAACGATCTGAAAGGATGATGGTAGTTTACTAGAGAAGACTCACTTGTGTACAGTGTGCATTGCATGCTGTCAACAATGACAAGATCCTGTTGTTGTGTAGGGTCTGCAGTAGAGAGAATGCAGGCAGTTTGTCCTTGCTGCACTTGACACACTTCAAAGCTAGCACATAATGGCAACTCATTTCCACTGCCACACATTTGTGCACATACAGAAGCATCTCCGACATCGACAGTTCTATCATCGTGGCCCTGGACCATCTTATTGTTCCGGCGTATATAATCATACAGGTGGTTTCCTGGGGGAACACAAAATCACAACTGGTAGAGTACCACCTATGTTATATAACTAAATTACAACTGGTAAAGCGTCACCTATGTTATATAACTAAATTACAACTGGTAAAGCGTCACCTATGCTATATAACAATATTACAACTGGTAAAGCGTCTCTTATGCTATATAACAATATTACAACTGGTAAAGCGTCACCTATGTTAGATAACAAAATTACAACTGGTAAAGCTTCACTTATGATATATAACGAAATTACAACTGGTAAAGATTCACCTATGTTATATAACGAAATTACAACCGGTAAAGCGCCACCTATGTTGCATAACAAAATTACAACTGCGTCACCTATGTTATATAACAACATTACAACTGGTAAAGCGTCACCTATGTTACATAGCAACATTACAACTGGTAAAGCGTCACCTATGTTATATAACAATATTACAACTGGTAAAGCGTTACCTATGTTATATTACAAAATTACAACTGGTAAAAAGTCACCTATGTTACATAACAAAATGGCAACTGGTAAACCGTCACCTATGTTACACTACAATCTTTCATGCTTGTTTGCTTGTCATACTTATGTACTGGAAAGCAATGAATCAGCAGGTCCCACACTGACAACTTTTCTCAAATTAAACATAACTGTTGGCTTCATCTTTGTAATTAAGTATCATACATACCCATTCTTATGCCGACCGCTTTTATAATGACTTTAGAAGACAAAGGAAAAATTAAATCAAGGGTTTCATTTTATCAAATCCATTATTTAAGAAAGGGGAAATGGGACGAATTAGAGTCTGAGGAGCGTGATTAAGTTGGAACAGTTGAGTATTTAGCAGAAAATATGGCCTATCCAGGGAAAACGGGACGTCTGACAGCCCCAGATCGAGGATTGTATCTAGAAAGAACCTACCTCGCGTAATCTGAGCACAACCTATTTGATTCTGCGTTGACCTTGGGGACACACAAACAGATACCCCGGAGTATTAAAGGAAATCTTATCAGAACTATTTTTTGGCCATCACTATGCTATCAGTGCAAAACTTGGACACTTACATTCTCCAGTGAAAGTAAAATTGTGACAACAGAGATGAAATGCCTTAGAAGAGCTACAGGAGTTTCAAGGAGACAGAATACGAAATCAAAAAGTCAGACGAATGCTAGGAATAAAGACAGTCTAACAGGTCATCCAAGAACAACAAATAAAGTGGTTTGGACACCTAACAAGAATGTCTTGGTATTATCTGCCACAGAGAGCCACACTAAAACGTTACAATGGGTACAGAGTGAGTGGAAGATCACGGAAAATATGGAGTGATGGTATTAGGAACAGCCTTACAGAAACGAACATCAGTCTGAATAGTGCTCTTGACAAAGCTCATTAACGAATATTACATCTGCCCCCGACACTTCGATGAGGTACAAGGTGGAAGGGAAGAAGAAGAAGACCTTGTGGCCTAGTTTAGATTGAATAAAGTCCCTCAGTTTGGTCCGAACCATGGGAGTACATAACTGAACATACTATTCCTTGTGATGATGCGGCTTTGACAAACTAAGAGTGTCTAAGTAAATGAAAAGCAATACCAAAGTTGTACCGTTTTGCAAAAATGTTGATAAATATTATATTTTGAATGAAAAAAATAGGCAATTAAAACATTGTGACAATTTATAAGATAATTAGAAAGCTAGAAACTCACAATTTGCACTATTATCTTTTTTTCAGCACACATACCGATATGTGTACATTCAAAACATTTACAACTATTTATTATTTTTTGGAAATAGTGCAATACGTTTCTAAAGAAATCTTGTATTATTGTGTGTTGCGAGAGAAAATATTTTTTTTTAAAAATTTGTCAGAGAAGTTTAGCTGCTCTAAAACATAGTTATTTATTTTAAATCTTAACTCTTTGAGTCCCAAGGAACGCATGATCCGTTCATAGGTTACTGCCTAGAAGCCCAATGAACGCATAATGCGCCGATTTTACGTCTCTCTTGACTACCCCTTAGGCCTGTGCTGCTAAACCCTCTGGGACTCAAAGAGTTAAACAAAAGTGATAAGTAATCCCAACCATTTTTTACCACTGGAACGTGAAATATTACACTGTGCTCAGTAAACCCCACAGCGTGTAGCGATATACGACACCAGTCCTGTCATGGTTTATTATTCTTCTTTCGTTTCCAGCTTTTGTCTAGCCAGATAAATTTTAACATGCTGTTTTTGTCATGGTTGCAGATTCACAGTCATCACCTGGTTCTCGCAAACGTTTAACTTCTCGTAGAGCATTCAGTAAACCAGCATGGTCCATGACAAGTCCGACAGCTACGGTAGCTTTATCAGCTTCCTCATTTCCTTGCAGGTCGGTGCACCCTGGCCCCAATATGAAACTGATATGCGTTAGCCCCGACCTACTCAAAGACTCCAACCCCTGGATCCAGCCAATTTCTATTTTCTTGAACATACACAAAGTCACAAAGAAAACATGCTCGGGTAAAGGTTTGCGTCTCCAGTCATGTTATTGCTTTGGCTACTGACATGACCTTTATAGTCAGACTACTTGTAGTGAAGTGGAAAATAGCAGAATCTTCCTGCACAATTCTAACTGCAACCTGAGCTGTAAATGCACGCAAGCTTCTAACCTGGCGAACCACAAATCCATTTGTGTAAATGCCCCATAACCTGATTTGCTTTCGCACATCGTAGTTTGATTTCTCTATACATTCTTCCATCGGATGTTTTATTTCTGTGTTATTTACTTTAATTTATATAGTTTCTTCTTGTCTACCTATTACCATAACCATAAATAAAAAGGTAATAGCGAATTTGAAGTTTCCATCCAATCGTTATACAAAGGAAATTATTCGTTACAAGTTATACATTAAATGAATTGTCGATAAGCTGCATAGGCAGTTCATGAACAACTGCAGAAAGATTGCAAAAATACTAAAATATTATAGTCTTAAAATTAATGTTTAATAAACTTACGAGAATAGTGTGTACAATTCGGATTTTGTGTGACATCGCTAGGGCTTGCTCCAAGTATGTGTGTCTTGCGTAGTAGACATGAGCCATCAACACATGTTTCAAAGGATTCGCATACAAAATCTGCATTCTCTGTGCAGGCGCGTGCACAAAGCTCATCACTCTTGACACTAGGTATTGTTTTGTCCGGTTGAGTTCCAAATACTTCGGCATCGTATTTAGTGTACTCTGCTGTAAAAAATCCTGAAACAAGTAGAGTAAGAAATGGCTGTCTCAGTAGTGGACACAAAAATTGATAAAAATAATAATTGTTTCAACTTGTTCATACTTCTACCATGTTTTATTCAAACAATTGTTTTTTATTTCGTACCGTATTATAGCCCTTTATGTCCACATCCTCACCCCCTCATTAGGTACTTTCTGGTTTCATATTGACCTTGGTTAGTTAGTTAGTTCGTATATGATCATTCCACTCCAGACATGTCCTTAGGTGCTCTGATCTTTTCCTCAATATAAACCCTAGCGTCATGTGAATAATAGTGCTAGTTCTTTGTTGATTCATAAGACTTTTTGTATGCCCGGTGTGTCTCGCTTTTGGCTATGGCGATCTTAACTCCCGAGTCTTTCATTCTGGTGAGCGATGTGGAATCGCCGTCGCGAAAGTCCTGTACCCTCCCTACTCTCTAAGGGCATTAATAGTATCAGCATGAGCCATAGGTTGACCTTCAGCAGTGATAGCGAATCCAGCCAACTGACCAGACCTTTTGTTTTCATCCACGTCTGCGAGCCCTGGAACTAAGATAAAAACGATGTTATGCATGTGGGCTTCAGTATTGGTTCATTTCGCTGCCTTAGCACAGAACCTGTCTGAAATTTTCGCATCATGCTCATAGAATCGTTAAGTACACACGCATAAGCATAGTCTTGTGTTCTTTGCCTACGAATGCTTGCGTTACCGCCATCACCTCCATCGTTAAGATGCTTGTTTTTCATGGAAAGGCACCGCTGGCTATTTTAAATGTTCAGCCCACTAATTACCTGTTGTAGATGCAATAAAAACCAGCGAGTCTAACTGTCTGTTCGCCAAGATGTGTTTCTTGCAAGGCAGTGATGTCATTCACGTAGAGGTGCTTTCGAAAATGGACTGCGTTGAATGAAGGAAGCACATTTTCAATTTAGTATGCGAACATACTTGAACATACTTGTCACATTTCAGTCGCTTCATGCAGGCGCCAGCATGTTTGGCCGTTTTAGTTGTCCTCTTCGGTCGATTGGTAGTGTTGACTGGATAAATTGTCGACATCGGACGCCGAATACACACTGAGGGCAGGCTGAACCCACATACATGGTTGCACGGTTTAGATCTCATTCCGAAACAAGCAAACGTAAGAAATAAAAACTAGCCGCCATCTTGCTAGTTTACACCGAAACCCATTGGCCTTGGTTGTTTAGAAGCTCTGTTATCTTGCCGGTTAATTTTTTTTTTCCAGTCACAGTTTGTGTTATAGTTGTTCTCCACGAATAAACACTTTTGTCAAAACGTTCTGCTCTATTTGTGTCTGGCATTTTATTTTGTATTTAGCACGCTGCGAAAAAAATATTTGTAGAAATCATTTGTTTAAGGCAACATAAACTATGCATATTGTAAATTACGATAAGATTCAAGAAAATACAAACTAATGAATTACAACACCAAACTCTCCTGGAGGTATCAGGCAAAACAAGCTAAAATCAACCCAGAAAAGCAACTACCGGTATGACATGTGCGTAAAATTACTCCTCAGTCCTATAAACATAAAATGGTAGGTAAGTTGTCTTTGCTGGGATTAATGGCATGCGTCCTACAACATTCTGCTACTAGTTATAAACATAGCTGTTTAAATGTTAAAAGAGGACTGCTGTGCTTATGAAATAGTGGCTGCTGTCGTGAAATGATAGCCATTACGCGTCGGTCTGTAAGGCTGATAACCTGTCTTACCTGTAATCTGCACAAAATTCAAACTTGGACTCGCCCAGAAATATATAGTCCCTTATATCTATATATATAGGCCTGTATTGGACAACATTATTATGTCTGCCTTTTCTGGTTACTTTAACTAAACTCCACTTTTAAATGTATATCTCTTGGAGATATATTTAGGGAGTTATTTGAGGTTTCTTGGAAACCGATTTACTCCTTGCGCCAGTATACAAGGAACTTCTTTTGTACCAACGCCTGAAGTGTCTAAGCGACGCTATTCTCCTTGCCAGCTTCTCAAGGGTCCAGATGTGTTAATCTGTGCCTGTATAAATTTCACTTTTCAAGGCAATTTGGACTGTCTCAGTTTTTACATATGCTTGGGTAAGTTAATTATAGTTTACGAGTACCTAGAATGATGTCTGTAAAGTAGTCACTGCTGTAGAGAAATCAGTATCGGCTGTGTTATCTCACTTAGTTCGACCGTTCTTGATCGCTAGAGAAGCGGATTCGAACGTAGATCTTCCACTGTACAGACTAAATAGCTTATGCCCTCAATAAACCACCCATACTGATAAAACTTAATACCCTTTACAATTGTGTACGTTTTAAACTAATTAAAGAATCTGTACATACGAAATGGGGACAGAATTGGGTCAGGGCTGTGTTAATCAAAGTATGTGTGTGTTGACCCAGATCAATGAGTGCTGGAGCGGTTGGGAAAGCTAGTGAAGGCAGGTACTGACAGTAAATATTGGTGTCTGTGTGCAGAGTGAGGGGGAGAGGGAGAGTGATATATGTGTTAGACCACTTTATCTATCTCCACTATATATCTGACTTGCCTTCTCTTGCACTAAACAGACAGATAAATATAGGAGACTTATGTCTTTTGGTCTGGAGAGGCAATCTGAGGAATGAAACAGGAGAGCAGGGAGGAGTCAGCAGATGGGGGTTGATGACTGATGCTTGCTATGTCTTTCCTGTCAAGATGTTACCCTCTTGGTGATGACTAATGTTGAGTTATTTTCTTGACAGGATGTATATTTTCTGAAGAACTGGCAGAAGATTCACAGTCAAACCAACATCCACCAACCATCAAACCACCAGAAACAACTTGTTACCCACCAGCTAACACCTGTGAAGGTTCCTGGCATCTCCAACATATGGGAGATGATACCTCAAACAGCTACCAGTGCTAGAGCTTAATGTGGCTCAAAGACATTGTGTGTCCTTACTGGTGATAGAGACTTGCTAAATACCGGTACAGTGTCTGTGTCCTACATAGTGAAGTACTCTTACTACTTGTTCCAGGGGAGCAGAATTCCCAGAGTCAAAGACAGTCGAATCATCCGGAGCTGAGGGAGGCATCATAGACAGAAAGAAGAGAAGATAAGTCTGATGCTTCGCATGATGTTGTGTTCCTCACAGCTCCTAGATTGTCCATTGATGAGAAGATGTCATCTCCAAGACCTTCTGTCTGTGTAGTATCTTTGTGATTTGGACATGATATCCTGAGATCTGGCATTTGTCTCACTTTTATATATCTAATTTATATTGATTACATACATTCATTTTCATGGCTGACTTAGGTGTCTCTATTTCACCTTTTTAAGTGTTTAGCAGTGTGTATGTATGTGTATCTTCATTATATGTGTTAACATGGTTATGATAATGAACTATCATAACCTGGGGGCTTTCTTTAGTAAGTAGTGGGGGTGTCCAGCCAAGTGTGCCTAGAAATATTAGATATATATATACTGACATATTTTGTAGTGCCAATACTTGAGTTGCCCTACTCCAGAGATAAGTTGATCGTATATTGGCCACGGGGAATCCCTTAGACCAATACGAGCCAAACGACTCAACATAATTATCTCTGAGTGCTGTTGGTTCTGAAGGAGGAATCCTTACATTAGGCACGCGACAGGAGTGATATGTGACAGCTGCATCACTCAAAGAGAAAGGTTGAAAAATGAAAGCAATATACATATCATAGTTATCACTCCCTGCATCCAGTTGTTATTTAAACAAAAAAGATTCCAACAGCTTATTCAGTTAGATCCGAATCAACTACCACTTGCTAGAACACAGTCAAATCATAATGGGCTATACGGCTCATGGATCATTCCAGTGCAGGCATGGGGCAGCGGCACTGTAGCGACACTTATCTTTATTAGATCGTCCATTCACATCATGAATAATAAAAACGTTTATTTCCTAACTTCTTTTTCCTCCACAATCCGAGCCCTTTAGGTTCATTGCTGCGGATATCACGCACTCTCATTCATCTCTCGTGTGGGCTTTCTCCTTCCAGTTGGTGACATACAGTGTTTGTAGGACTATCTGGATAGTGTCTCTTCATAGTCTCCTTGGTCTGCCTCATGGTCTACGACCATTCGGTTCCTTGTGTATAAGTTTTTACCTTTTTGTCATCTTAATACTCACTCAATATGCCCTAACAAATTCAGTCTATTGGCCCATATGAAGCCAGTGATCAGTAGTGATTTAAACGGATTATAGATTTCGTTTTTGCTTATCACTATGTATTCCGCTGTTTGTGTTTTTGATGGGCGCAAAAATTCGTCATAAGACTATTTTCAAAAATGTGTAATAAGGCTTCATCTGTTTTAGTTGTACTCTAAGTTTCAAAATTATTTAAAACAACTGGTCTTATCAGAGTTTTATATAGTGTGATCTTGGTGTTGCGAGATACAGACTTTGAATTTAGCAGATGTTGAACGACAAAGTGAGCTTTATTTCCAGATTATATTCTAGATTGTATTTCTTCTCTCAGCATGTTGGAGCTGTTTGACTTATAAAAGATGGTGGTCATTCATTACATGTACAGATGTAGGAATTAAAATAAATAGTTTTGAAGACAGAAAAGTTACCTCATGGGTGGAAAGAGTCATTATTAATACCAATTTTAGAGAAAGGGGACAAGTATAAATGTGAAAACTATACAGGTATATCACCCGGCACCATCTTGATACCTGCCTAAAGCAAATAACTGCTAGTCCTTCTTAGGATAGGCAGCGTCACACTTGAACCATACAGCAAGACGAGGGCCTAACAGCAGAAGCAGTTTTGTTCTTCGCCGACACCATGTCTCCAGGAAGCAGACAGAGCGGAAGAGGCAACCCACTAGCCGATCCACCCGATCTGCCTCAGCCTCCAAACGAACGGAAGCAGCTACCGCCAAATCAAAGAAGGATGACGCTCCGGCCACTGGTGAGGCTCTGCGTGATGTTCCAGTGTCACCCGAACCAGCATGGCGGACACCAGAAATGTCACCAGATAGACAGAAGACCGGCAACCACGAAATTTCTGCTACCATATTCTTTTGACAGACCGGCTTGGGCCAAGCAGCAGTTACAACACTAGCAATATTGCCGTTGATCAACATGCTGAAGATCCTGCTGGACAAAAGTGCGGTCGCGAAAATCAAGAGAACTCTAGAGGGCATTATAGCTACATTCAATAGAACCAACTGTACCTCTGGCATGCTGGATGATATCAAAGAGAACGGCGAGAAAGAACTCCGACAATCCGATGAGCTGACCGTGAATGAAACAATTTTCTAGAATGTTAAACGATGGGTGGTTCGGAGAGTCAGCCTGTACTAAACCAATGAAGAAATACTGGAACAACTAAGGAAATACAACCCTAATATTAGAATCAACAAAGCGGAGAGACTAAGCTCAAAACTACACCCGTTATACCCAGTGATAACATCAGAGAATGAAGACATCCCGGATAAAGTCCACCTAAACAAAAGATCATAATAGTGGGTGCCACAGGTGCTACAGTACTCCCGTTGTCACAAAACCTGGCACTCCCGTTCCACTTGTGTGAGCGAGCAAGAAATCTACAGGTCGGTGTTATCAATGACTGCCACCTGGCAAAGCTGGGCAAAGACTTCAGATCTCCAAATCCGAGCAGAAAGTGGGCAGACTGCTACGGCCAGCACAGCGCCAGGTACCTGGGCTGCCCCTGCCGCCAGCAGTGCCGAGACATAACAATGACGGCCATCCTCCAAATCCAAGCCAGATGAAGAAAAGGATGAAGTAACAAGTCTGAGAACAATCCCGCAGTTAACTCTCGAAACCCAGAAGCCTATGGAAACAGACATGGCACGATTTAAGGAGGACATCATGGCTGTACTCGCTGTTATCCAGACTCAGAAAGGGCAGTCAACCCAAGCAAAGAAAGAGAAGATCAGCCTCACAGATCTGCGAGAGACCCAGCGGCTTCTCGCGACATAAGTTACAATGATTAAGAAAGCCCTTGCTGAAACAGAGGAAAAGTTGCGGAAAACATACAAAGAAAACGTCTGACTAAGCAAGGAGCTACAAGCAATCAGCAGAGTAATGGAGGAAATAGAAAAGGCACGGAAAAAAGCAGCAAGGAAACAGCAAATACAGTCACTAAAATCACAGGGAACCGAGCGCCAGAAAAAGTGAATGTTAAGTTGCAGACAAGAAAGTGTCGACGCCTTTGACATGGCAGTTCACGGACGAAACACGTTTGAAATGAATCAATGCATCAGTGAGCTGGAGAATCTGAACTATTTCAACCCAGACTTGCCAGAAGACGACTTACAGGGTCCTCACTAGAAGAACCGATCCGACCGCAAAACCTGACGCCAAACAAGGCCGACACCGTAACCACAAAAACTAATGCCAAGAGAGTCAACAGCAGCGAAAATATCTAATAAACTGTGCTCCTGTTATCAATCTGTATACCATTAACCTCCAGTGTACTATGATTCCCCTGGCCCAGGTGAAGAACCACATGCCCCACCTCATTCTTCACTAGCTGACCTTGTAGTATACCCATGTCTTCCCTGTCCGCTATGATTGATTTAACTAATGTATCCAGGACACTCATATTTATATATTTTTAATTCATGAAGCATGATGATATCAAAGTTATAAATCAGCCTCTCCTTCCAGCAGGTCCTTCCTGCTTGGTACTACAACAATTCCTGTAACCCATTATAATATTCTTGAATCCCAAGCAACTGACTATCCGGGCTCCCGCTCTCATATTTCTATGCCTTATTTTTTATCTATTTACTCGTCATTTTCCTTTTCCAACCCTATCCGTTATCACCCGAAGAAGGTATCAAGCGCAGAGCACGCACTCCGTAGCTCTGGCGATAATTCTGTTTTATTATTAGGTACAAAATCCACAGATAATTTTCTTTCATTGGGGTCAGGGAAGAATGGAAGCGTGCAAATAGTTATACAATTCTAGAATAACATTTCATTATCATTGTACAAAGTCGCTTAGAGCTGTTCCCTAAACATTATGCATCATCATTAATGACTGATTCCAGTTTTTTAGGCATTGTAGATAAGCACACTTGGAAATTCAAAAAAAAATTTATCGACTGTCGGTTTTTTTTAATGCACTACCTTCAGGAGTACTAGTTTCTTTTGCAGATCTATGCCTGTCTGCTTCCTCTATAACTGACGTCTTACTGCTTTCAAGTTTTAATATTGATGTTACTCCTGCTGCTACATTTTCAAGCATTAAAAAAAAAACAAATAATCGCCACTACTGATTATTGATTTAAGAATCGACATCATAGCACACCGGGAATACCCATAGATCACGCAGCAAATATCTTAAGATGTAGATGCTAACTGTTCCCGTAGGACACTGATTATACACACGTCGCTCTCTTCCTTTCATTCGCCCGTCCCTGCCAGATCCACTTCTGATTCCTCGTTCACACATTCTTAATCATGGTATGTCATTTTAGTTCTATTAACATTCATTCATAAATGGTCTTCTGAATGTTTATATTGTCTATTGTGACTGTTCCCGTAGTATCGCTTTTATCCGCTCTTTTACTCCTTCGCACTCCTGCATATCCTGGACAGTATATCCAAATTATTGCCTGCAAGACGGGCTCTTTAGCACAGTTGGCTAAACCTGACTCCTTGCGGCCCGGGTTCACAGCCGGAGATAGGCACCCAGATTCATGGTATTTATCATGGAATCAAGGCCCAAGGGTTGCGATATCCATAGTAGCGAGCCAAAGGGTTAACAACTCATGGTTTCTGGATACTTAAAAAAAAAATTGAAGATTGCCTACTAAGTTGGCGCACTGATGCTTGGTATCAACTCGTGCCCCATTTGTCTATTTTGTATTGTACTTTAATTTAAAAAGATTACTGAACTAAACCTAATTCTATTGGTTATAGCAGGAGCTGACTGTTGACAGGGTGATCGCGATTGCAGCAAGTAACGTTAATGTTAAAAGCAATAGTTCTTGTTCAAGTACCCAAATAACGGGAATTCGAAAATGATCACATTTTAACTGCATTTCTTACTTATCTAGCAGAGAAACAATAGAGAACGAATGAAGCGCTTTGGAAATTTCTGCTAAATGAGATCTAGTGATTCAACTGAAAAAAAAAAAAAAAATTATAGTTATTGGTTACATAAATTTACATTAACATATAAAACTTTCTAAAAGAAATAATACACCCTGCTAGGACCTAACTTTTGTTCGTGTAAACCAAGTGGTCTTCTTAAGTAAGTTTGTGTTGAAAAAGGTTTACTTTGTGCTTGTGTGTGTGCGTGTGTGAGTGTGTGTGTGTGTGTGTGTGTGTGTAAGACATTTTATCAAATAATTCTCAATTCATTAAAGGGTTGGTGGAAAAAAAATTTAAGATACGAACAAGCAGTTTTTTTTTTTTTTTTACCCAGAAGAAACAAGTGTGAAGTTCAACCCCACCAAGACCACAAAATGAGCGTCTGACACCAGGTGACACAAACTGACACAAAGTGCCATCATGCAGAAGAGAATCCCGCAGCTGCGGTCCCAGAAATCTAGTTTAACCGTTAGGGCTACCGACGACAACCTTTGCGGTGCTTTAAAGAAAATATTAAAAAAAAAATATTGCCTTTCTTATTGAAAGAGGGGGCTAAGTAGATCAAGTATTCACCCTAATACTTATTTCAGAGGAATTCGTTTAAAAAAATCCTTTTTTTTTTTTTTTTTTTTTTTTAATTTCAACGACTTTAAGAAAGCTTTTGAATGCTTACAAACAACATCAATTTGGAGAATTTAGGAAAGCTATAGTGAATTAGAGAAACATCTTATATTATTAAAACTACATATGACAGTTCAAAGTGTGTAGTGCGAACAGAGACGATGGTCTAAATCATTGGTTCTCAACCTTCCTAATGTCACGAAGTCATACAATTATTTGTGTCGCTACTGTATAATTTTAATAATTAAAAGTTTTGCGATGGTCTCTGGAGACCCCTGTGAAAGGGTCTTTCGATCCAAAAAATGGTCGCGACCCATAAGTTGGGAAAACTGCTGGTTTAAATGACTGGTTTGCTGCTGCAATTGCAGTGAAACCGACGAATTTTACCTCCTTTGTTTTTCGGCATAACCTGTGATTACGTGATAAAAACATTTGCTGGAGATGCTAGCAAAGACTGGATAAACAATTACACGAATGGGAGACCTCGAGTTAGCTGATGAAATTGTTCTGCTTAAACAAAAATTACGTGCAAAAAAAAGAATTTATCAACAGTAAAATCAAAAGTTTTGCTATTAAAATATTATTTAAAAAAGTAAAGGTCCCTTTTCCACGTCTTTTAGCGTATTGAGAATTTAGGGCTAGAGCTATATTCTGTATAGACTTCGACACTTGGTGGGTGATGTGGTCCGCATTACGCCAGCCGCCTTTACTTTCAATGACTGCACCTGGTACCCACTCAACGCTGGGTTGACCTGGGAGTCAATGTCATTTATGAAAAAAAGTCCGGATCTGTCAGGACGCGACCCTCGACCTTTTGATCCGCAGACGGGCGTCCAGCTGCCAACACCCCAGTGACACCCATCAAAAATAATTTTTGAAGTGTTAAATATGTTGAGGGCACCAATAATAGGAGATCAAACAGATTAACTCTGGAGACACGGGCAATTACGCAGAAAGATCAATTTATTTAGGTTGCATATATGATAATTTAACAAAATGTGGAACACTAATTTCTTCAGTTTTAGAACAAAGCTACACATTTTCTATTCTAAATGTGTTTTTTTTAATCTTTTTTTTTTATTTTGACATATTCAATGAAAGTTGAAGAACCACTACAGACGTGGAACGAAAGTTAGCTGCATTTGAAAACAAATATCTGAGGAAAACTGATGAACTTAAAATTGGACGCATCCAAAGGGAGTAAAGAAATAAGAGGAAATAAGATAATGTATGGGCAACTACCGGTAATAAAAGTTGTAAGACAAAGAAGATTGTGCTATGCTGTACACATCATGAGGATGTACTAGCAGAGAATCACCAGGTAGACACTGAAATTAGGAAAATAGAACGAATGAAGAAACAAGGACGATCAAATGAAGCTCTAAAAAAAAAAACTTCTGGGTGACGCTAAAGGTGCTGGACTAGATTAAATAAATAATATCTAATGGATTACACAGGATAAAACGCAATGTAGGAACAGACTGCGAGCCCAGGTAACAAATAATTTCACAACATGACACTGATGACAAGGATGATGGTATATATGAATCTATATACAAAATATAAATATGCAATGTTAGCATTGTTATGTCATATACGATCGAACAGCACTTATTGTGTTAAGAAAACTTGGAGGTATAATGTTTTGACAGAAATGAGAGAAGCCTGTGAGAGAAACAAACTTACTTGCATATACTGCCGAAAACTGATTTTGAGTGACACCTGGGTTTGTGCTGTTGAGCTCATCTGGGTGAATGTTTGAAAGTCTGCAATTTCTTAAAGAAAACTGATAGTCAAACGCCTGGCAGTCGAAGGTGTTTTCCTGTGAGAGAAAAAAATAGACATATTGTTATACGTCCACACTCATCTTCCTCTAGTCGCCCAAGGAACTTTTTCTTCAATGGTGTTTTCCCTCAAATCCACATTGAAGATAATTCGTATATTCCTATTTAATTAATTTCAATAATAACATGTGTTACCCTTCAGAATGTTAATTACTTTTAACTGGCGTATACCCCCCGTGTGGGTTCCAGGGCCCCATTGTGGGGAAAACAAGGATAAATAGACCCACTGCCTCCCCAAAAGCATGTCGTAAGAGTCGACTAATTGGGGAGCTTCCTTTGAAGTCGGAGTGCATCTGCCGGAGAGGCAAGGAACCAACAGTCTGTATTCAAGAGAATGAGATCTGTAAAACTGATGCACACGCAACACTCAGGTTCTGGAGCAGGACTGCAGTTCAGTAGTGGACGAGCAACCAGAACTTTCCGCCAGAGTGTACAGCTGGTGTACGCGAAGAAGAAGAAGAACTGGCGTATACGTGATTTTACTTGTAATGTTATCAGCTGTTTTCTCCTTTCATTCGCTTAGAAAAGAATTGATTAGGCCGGTAATACTGTGTAAATTTCAAACAAATTGTTTTGAACGTAAGCAATTTTTATTGTTCTTGTGATATATTCCCTAATCTTTTCTAGTAGTTCTTAGGGACTAGCATTTTTCACGTTATCAGAGGTTATGTATGAGAGAAACACTATTTCCTCACCAGAATATACACAAGCTTACATGGATATCCCCAAATAGAAGAAATGTAAACCAGATCGACCATTTCATGGTAAACATTAAATGGCGTGGGTCCCTACTCGATGTGTATGACATTAGGGAAGCAGATGTTGGTAGCGATTATCACCTTGTAGTTGCACTACTACGACTTAAAATAGTGCACACACAAGCGAATACACAGACAGCAAGCTACAATTTCAACCTATTAGGAGAAAAAGATACTGCCACTAAATTTATAGTAGAACTCAATAATAAATTTCAAATTTTATCAGGAGACCCAGACACTCCAACTAAAATCAACATTCAAAACAAATGGAACCAGATCAAAGAAACTCACACACACACAAAAACAACCATCAACAACATTTCATGAACCAGAAAACAACACCACAAAGAACGGATAAGCAGTCAAACCATGGACTATATTATCAGGAGAAAAAACAAAACAAATAAAGAGCCTCATATATCACACTAAATCAGAACGTCAGAAAGACAAACTATTGTTCGAAAAAAGCGAACTAAATAAAATGGTAAAGAAAAGTGTCAGAACTGACAAAAGAAGATTTATGCAAAATCTTGCAGAAACAGCAGCAATGCTGTAAAAGCACATGATCTACAAAACATATACTACAGCATGCCCATCAACACTAAACTACTTCAAGTCACAAACCAAGAATCTCTAGACAGTATGATAACCAGGAGAAGATGGAAATGGCTTGGCCACGCTATAAGACTGAATCCTGATATACCTGTAAAAACAGCTCTCACATGGACACCAGAGGGAAAAGAGAAAAAAGGGGCTCCCAAAAAGTCAACATGAAGACGAACGATGGAAAGAGAACTGAGTGCGGCATCTCTGCCATGGAAAACTGCACTGAGGATTGCACAGGACAGGAAAGCATAGGAAACCTCATGTGCCAGTCGGCATAAAGAGAACTGATGATCATATTATGTATGCCAGTGTTAAGTGCATGACCTTTGATTAACGTGGCCTGCTTACTGTGTGTACTGACTGATATCTTTTCTATGAACTGTGCATTTGGAAAATGGCTTGTGTGCCGTTACCACAGAACTGCTGGAATGTTTTATGCAGTAATGCACGAGCACCTGCTGGCGTGAATTCACTGCTGCTTTCGTCAACTATGAACTGCAATTCTAGTAATATAATGTTAGTTTTGGCACCTCTGGCGTCAGCATTATATATTTAACGCGTGTGTGAAATGTTAGGTTTCGTCATGGCTGATGTCTGCTTGAAATGTCAACAATGATATGCATTTTGTGTGTTTTTATAAGCACAGAAACGAAGCGCTTAAGGAAAGGGAGAGGGTTGTGTGTGGGGGGGGGGGGGCGGGGTGGGACTCGTTTTCTGTGAATTTGAGAACTATGACAGACAGCGTTATCTTATGCGTATTGTATGGGATCATACAAGTAGAATTTGTTAGGCATTTTTGTAATTATACTATGCTTTACACTCTAGAAAGTAGGTTTCTATATTATTATACCTTCAGCATTCATTACATTTCTTCTTTGCTAGTGAAAAAAGTTAAAATTGATTGGAGCTGTTATTTGCTAATACTTAAATTACATTATGAAATTAGAATCGGCACAGTAAGGCTGTAACTATAAATATTACACATATAAACATTATAGAAACAATTTAAGTTAACTGGTAAATAAAGACAAACACATATCTAACCTGAATACAGTACATTGCACAGTCAGTTACGCTGACAGACGAATGAGTTTCTGCAATCAAACTTTGATCCATTTGATATCCAGGTGTGATGACAAACTTTTGCATGTAACCACCTGTAATGCAAAGGAAAAATAACGGTATCGACAATGAGTTGATTTTTCGTAAAACAACATAAGACTTCGGAAAATCAGTCTTCGTTTGCCTTATTATTGAACCCTTGATTATGTACCCCTAATGCACTTTAGGGTTGTACTCGTAATTAACATGTCGTTACAAGGGAATCCCTTTAACATATTCTGATGTACGTTACGATTTTTTAAACTGGTATTATAGCTACAACTCTTTTGTCAGTAGGTCTGTGCATATAGATCTAAAACAGTCCAAGAATTTAGATTTTTTTCCCCCGTCAATCAATCAATCAGCATATTCTTTACAGAACTTCTCTCCCTTTACGGCATGCCTAAAAGTCTCTTTCCAGCCAGTTCTCCAGCCCAAAATGCTTTCTTCAACATTTAATCTTCAATGTCCTTCGCGGCGGCCGGCCGTGTCCTTATCAGTGGTTTGCCTCTGCCTCGTTTTCCAGAAACGCTATCCACCATAGCCGTTCACTCAAGACCACCAGGGTGCTTGATAGGTAAAAAATGCCGAGAGAAGATGCTAATTACGATCTTAAGGTCATGCAGGATATCGACACTTTTTTCTTTTTGATTCATGGTATTCTAAGTATGTTTTTTTTAGAATTTGAGTTCAAAAGCTATGATGTTGTTTTTCAAAGTCTGAGTGAGAGACAATGACTCACACCCGTAAGTTACCAAGGAAAAGGTGCATCATCTCAGATCCAAAGATGTTAAATGAGTTTCTTAATTTTAATAGATCAATCAATCAGCCTGTCCTTTACAGAACATCGCTCTCTTCAAAGCATGCCTTAGGGTCTCTCTTTCTCTAGTCAATTCTCCAGCCATGTTTGTTTTCATTGTCAATGCATCTTCAATGACCTGCATCCACATTCCCCGTGGTCGGTCTTTGCCTGGTTTTCAGGAAGCTGCACTCTCGGTCACCGTTCTCTCCAGAACACGAGGGCGCTTGATACGGCTAAATATTCTGAAGCTTTTGA
The DNA here is from genome assembly GCA_905116865.2 of Candidula unifasciata. Lineage (NCBI taxonomy): Eukaryota > Metazoa > Mollusca > Gastropoda > Stylommatophora > Geomitridae > Candidula > Candidula unifasciata. The sequence continues at coordinate 100,726 of CAJHNH020000314.1, forward strand.
GAGAGGATACCGTTTACCATCTGCTTCTAACTGATGTTAAGGTCATGCATGATGTCGACATTTTCTTATTCTTGGTCCACGGTATTGTAGGAATCTTTTTGTAGAGTTTAAGTTAAAAAGTTCTGATTTTGTTCTTCAAAGACAGAGTGAGAGTCCATGACTCACATTCATAAGCTGCTAGGGGGAAAGATGCATGATCCTAAAATTTTTATTTAATATGTTTGCAGGTGCCATGCCATAGGTCCTTCATTTTGTTTAGCCCCTGCTTTGCTAAAGCAAGCCTTTTTCTAAATTCTTTAGTGCAGTCTCCATTGTTGTTCATTACTGAGCTTAAATATTCAAAATCGTGTCGTTATCTTCTGTGTCAATATTTATACGTCGATAGCGTGCTGCTTTCACTGTGGAAAAAATCTTTTTTTTTCTTCAGATTTTAAACTAGATTGTCTTCTTCATTGTGCTTTTTGATTCAGTTATTCTAAGTCTTGTACACTGCTGGAAATGAGAACTGTGTCGTCTGCATATCTGAGTTTTGGGATAGGTCTACCTCCAGTTTTGTGTAGATCAAACCTGTCACAGGCCTTTTCACTAATTATATTTTCAGCGCAAATATTAAAAAGAGATAGAGAAAGAATGCAGTCCTTTCTTGCTGCTATCTGTACCTTTAAACAATGCGATGTTTCACCAACCACTCTAACTACTAATTGTTGTTCATAGTCAAGATGTACCAAATGTGTTAGACATCCCATATGTCTCAGCATATTCCACATTTGTGAATGTTGAACACAGAATTGTTGTAATGTACGAAGAATGCATAGAGATCTATGTTATACTAACTACATATCTCAGGGATGATTCTCGTGATGAAAATATGATCCCTTGTTCCTCTATCGCATCTAAAATATGCTTGTGCTCCGTTTAACTCAAATTATATTTTCCCTTCAATCCTCTTCAAAATGATTTGCAGAAGAACTTTGCTGGCATGGCAGATCACAGATATAGTACGACAGTAGGTACATACTTTCTTTTTTCGGGAGAATAATGAAAACTGTGCATTTCCTTACTTTGGGCCAGTCAGCACCGTTCCAGATTTGTACACATATTACAATGTTATATATATCGACATTGGTTTCTTTCCCGCCTGAGTTAACTTTTCTGGTATTTCGTCACATCCTGGAGATTTTCCTTTTGTTGTTGTTGTTGTTCTTCTTCTTCGTCTTTAAATTGTGTACTGCCGCTCCTACCTCCACACCCTCCCCCTTTTTAATGCCCCCTCTCTTCCCTTTTTAAAAATTTTTATTCTCAGATTTGTTGTTTTCAAATTCAGCGGTACTATCTGACCTATCTGTTTACCATACGTCAAAGTTGATTTACTGTTTGTTGTTGTTGTTGTTGTCTATATGATTTATTTTTTTCAGATAATTAGCTATATGCGATGTTACAAAGAGACACTATTTAAAAATGACACACACATACACACCAAAAACAATGTACACAATTAAACAGTGTTTTTCTTTTATAGAAAGTTATCTAACTTGTCACGAGGCAGGTAACATTTCAACAGACCATATGTGGCGTCATATAACCAATCAGCATAATTGCTTCTGCAGATGTGCTCTCGTATTGCCAGATCGCGAGGAGCTAGTAATTTCTATTGTGTGTTATATTTGATAATGCAGAAAGCAAGATTTATAAATTATTACAATGAATGACAATACAATCGGTTTTTTTTTTTTTTTTTTTTTGAAAACCATTAGTGGTATTATTTTTCTTCACTACAATGACTGTGGATTTTGTGAGATCAGCAGGAACTAGCGATATGGAATAAAACACAACGTACTAAGGCCTGTCCCCTCTACACCTTATGCTAAAACCTGGCAAACAGTAAGTGTGAAAAGCAGAAGACAAAGGGACATTCTGAAGTGCAGAGCAGACAAGAATGCACTCAGAAAACGGTTCAAAGCCGTTACAGGCAGCAAACGAGAGAGGCTGTACGAGGTCTGGTTGCACCTGAGAGTCAGACACAGTGCCCTCTGTCGCGCTGAGCGTTTCTGTAACAACAGAAGAAGAACCAAAAACGGAGCAAAAGAAATTCTTTAGAGACCCGTTCCAGTTTCCCCGAGATCTGTTCGAGCAACCGAAGTCTGGGACTCTGGTGGTCGGTAAAAAAGGAGCTTGAGTCACATCTTAGCAAGATGTACTCAGATGGGAAAAGGAATTAACCTGTCGATGAAAACCCAGAGATCACCAGCAGCCTAAAGTGGCCTAGAGTAGCCGAAGGTACCATTTAGAATGATGCCTCCCTCTTGGTCTGAGGTGGAAGAAGTTGTGAAATGAGGTAGCGGAAAGTCCACCCCAGGGCCGAATGGTGTTCCGTACGTCCTGTACAAGCGTTGTCCGAAAGTCCTCTGAATGCTTCACCGCTTGCTCAGATTAGCGTGGAGCCGAAATCACATATGTTCCGAGTGGCAGCGGGCCAACGAGGTCTACATTCCCTAGGAGCGAGAATTCACGAGTCTATCCCGATTCAGACCAATTTCGCTGTTGAATGTTGAGAGCAAAATATTCTTCACGGTTATGGCTCACACAGTATCTGACAGGTGGAAAATGAAAAGTCTTAGATGCGAGTGAATCTGCCCAGGAGGCACTGAAATTGAGAGAAGTGATGGGTTACACTCAGGCCGACCGTCGAGGCCTAGGGCACGGTAAACTCAGTTAGTGGTCCAAAGCCACAGCCAAAGAGCACCGAGACATGGTTATACAGCAGATAAGGGACACTGAAAACGAGGTACAGGTCCAAAAAAAAAACCGCTCAACAGTCGCAGCTAGGCCAGTTGAACGGCCTCGAGAATGCCTTGCCACGAGTACTCACATGGGCTGAGATCTGGCGAATGGCCCCGCTGCAACTAAGCTTTATCATTAGATCTGCTTACCATGTATTACTGTCTGGTGTCAACATGGTCAAGTGGCATCCAGCTACCGATCCGACATGCCCGTTGTCTAGAGCTCAGCAGACGCTCGAGCACGTTTTGTCCGCGTGCAGAAAAGCCCTAGGTCAGGGAAGGTATACTTGGCGCCACAACAAGGTATTGAAAGAGTTTGCAGCCGTTGTGGACCAAGCTAGGACAAGTGTTAATGCAAGGCAGGGCAGATTTATAAAGGTAAAATCAACAATGTGATAAAGCAATTGGGCTTGAGAGGAAACGAGGGCAGACGAGCACTGAAACAACTGGGCAAGGCTGCTGAGAGAGCGGTAGGCTGGTCCAGGTATCTAGTCTTACTCCTTAAAGTCCATCGTGTCCGAATAGTTTGCAACTTTGCCTCTGCCATTTGCCAAAAAATCTAACATGTGTCCGAAAAACCAACCGTAAGCTTTCCACTTGGTCGTCAAGGTATGCTAACTGCTCTAATATGCTGCCACAGCGACTATAAATAAACTTCGAATCTCACAGTGCCTGTTGCATAGTCACCAATTTCGTCTTGTCCATGTCCGAAATCGTCCGGTAATACGTGCAACAGGAGCAGATCAAGCCTGAGCTTCATAAACTCAGGTGGGCCAACCCTCTGAAATTGTCAAGGAGCTAGTAGGCTGAAACAATTGTGGACGAAGGATCACTTCTACTGAGGATTGGTGGACTCCTGCTGTACATGCTTCCCTGTGGAGTTTTTTTCTTATCTTATAGTTTCTACTGTTTCCTTTCTGTAAAGACGAGGTTTCTTAGCATCGCCAAAGTGCATCTGACCTGTTAACACTCGGGCCAACCACCCACTTCACTTGGGTGAATATGTTCGGGTGTACATAATATAACCCTCACCGCCGACGCATCGTTTGCTTTTGGGGGATATAGAGAAATATTCAGCACACGGGGGAATGATCAGCGGGAAACTAGATTATCTCAATGGTAACGTTGGCTGGCGGAGTGCATAGCAGCGAAAGGGTTTAATTTAATATTTCCACTGAAACATTTTGACATGTGACACAAACTTGGCTTTTAGTTTGTTCATTGTTCTGATACATAGCTGGAGCTGTAAACTGAGTTCATAGGGCATGTTTAACAGTGTTACGACACAACTTGATACAGAAAACACGTTTCGACTTCAAACATCCAGCTCGAATTGTAAAAGAAGTATGTGCCACGCTTGATATTTCTAACGAGCATCTCTTATTGCGAGTTGAGTTGAATCAAGAATTGACATCACAGCACGCGGAGCATTTCCATGAGTGCTCCGTTCTCATGTTTAGCAGCCAGCGCAGAGTTTCTGCTGAAGATAAGGACAGATCTTATTGCGATCTTTGTGCAAAACAAGTTTAAACAGGAAATAAACAAAAGCAACCCGAATAAACACACACGCGAACACATGTACAGACACATATAAATAAATATATATATATACCTATTATGTGTGTACGTGATGGTATTTATTTGTATGTGTCTATGCAAGCGTGTATGTATGTATGTATGTATGTTTGTATGTATGTATGTATAAATGTATGTGTGTATGTATGTATGTGTGTGTGCGTGTGCGTGCGTGCGTGCGTGCGTATGTGTGTGCGTGTGTGTGTGTGTGTATGTATATATATACCTGCAGTTCCATCTGGGTCTGTTGGGCGAAGAATATCATCTCTAACGTCAGTGGAAAAGTACTTAACTTTCTGAAATTAAAAGAGATTAATTTAACAAAAGATTTCCAGGGACAGTTTCAGCATATGTTGTATTTCAGTCATATTACATAAGTATCGAACATTAAAAGTTGTGAGAATTCTGACTAGCTTTTAAAAAAAAATATGATAAACATTCACTTGATGCGGCTGCCATGAGGCCAACTACACTAGCCTTTATCACCAAACGAAATCAGCAAAGAATGACAAAACAAGCAGTAAAGTAGGAAGTAGACGGTCTGAGGCAAAGAAGACGTCCAGGAGAAACACTGAGGTAAAACATTATTTTAATTTAAAGCTAACAACCCTGGACTGAACATTTCAGAACTCGAACGTTGGATGTATAGTAACCTGGAGTGGAGGAATCGAGTTCGAACTTTATGTGACGTCTAATGGAATATAAAGAATGATGAGGATAAATGTAGATTTTTGTGCGGAAACTAAATAAACTCCAGAAAAACAACGGGTGAGTTTAAAAAAACTGTCCTTGGATAGGACACACTTTGAGAAAACGTGTCTTTTGCGCTGAGACCCCGCAGATTCGAAGAAATAAGAACAGACAAAAATAAAAGCAAAAACAGCAATAAAATATACTGAGAAGGAAACTGGTAGAATGAAATTACAAAGATGGAGATAAGTGAAAGCTGCAATCAAAAACAAAGGATATAACGTTTTCGCGTGAGGTTTTTTTTTTTTTTTAATGGCATTTTATCCTATCTTACCCAATATTGTTGGGGGGAGGGAGGGGCATGTAAACTGAAATGTTATTATAGGTAAATTCCTAGAAAACTGTGGACAAAGAAGAAGAAAAACACTAACATCCTGCATGATATAAACATCGAGGCAAACTGGCTCGTTTACAGCATCCTGTCCCGAAAACTGAGGTATTCTGGCCATGTTAAGCGAAGTTAGATAGACTACACCGATGCTTGCATTTGCCTTGAAAGCATGCAAAGCTGGAGTATACTCTATAGAAAGACTTTCAGACGCCGTGAAGAGAGGGACATGCTGTAATGGACGGGTTAATCAAAAACGACGCATTTGGTGATAAAAAGCAGGAGAATTAAAAAAAAAAAAGCGTATAATATTCACTCTATCCCTGTTAGTAATCGCACAAAGATTCATTTTCTAAAAACAGTTCATAAAAGATGAAGAATGAAATTCAGTTGTTTTTTTTTTTCAAGTACGTTTAAAAAAATGACGAAAGATGAAACTGTGCAGTCACCCAAACGGAAATATGGATTTCTTTTCCAGAATAAAGGAGAAGAACTGCAGAGCCCAGTTCACTTTTAATAATAACAGCCTGAAGGGAAAATTACATTTGAAATAGAAAATTGGGATTGATAAAAATAAGATAATGAAATGTGAAATAGGAGACGGATATTCTGTGCAATCTTTCTCTGTCAATTGAGGTGAGAAAGAGAATTCTCAAGAGCTGTACAAAACATTTCCAGATATACGGAAATGAAAAAAGGACAGTTGGTTGACTGGTAGAAAAACAAAAAAACAAAAACTACGTAGAATCGGCAGCAATGTCATTTATAAACACATAATGAGAACACATGTCTTCTTTTTTTTAAGCACTACGAGCCCTTTAGGTTCATTGCTGCAGATATCACCCACTTCTATTCATCTCTCTGTTTGGGCTCATTTTTAGCATTACAAGCCCTTGAGGTTCATTACTGCAGTGTAATTTTAGTGAGATTATGACTACAGGAAGATTGTAAAACTGTTATTAGACTGCATCAGGACTCTGTTTGCCTTCGTGTTGGTGTAATATTGTGGTCAAGGCCGCCGGACCGCACCGGACGCATAATAATGGTCAATGAAACAACAGTGCTACTATGTCAGTACAGTCGTCCCCATCTGGGATGCAATTTTTCGTTTTTTGATGATCTACCCTCGCTTTACCCGGGATTATTAATATAGCCGAGATATAAAAATGGCCTAACGGCTGAAAGGGATTTCTGGGACCTCTCCACAGGTGATCCTCATCTGTATGGTGCCACTTTGTGTCACCGGGTGTTTATCGCTCTATGTGATGTCCTGGTGGAGTAAAAAATTTTTAATAACTTCCTCAGAGTGCTTTTTCGACTGAGGTTGGTGTTAAGTACAAATGTCCATGTGTCAATGACGCCTTTGATGCCCAAGTCCTGTTTACAGGCACCCACAAATGTCAGGGTGGATAGTTCGGTCCCTTACCTCATGGCTAATACGTGCTGCAAGGACCTGTGTTGCAGTCTGCATAGATAGCCTGTCATCGATTAAACCCGCCCATCCTTTGTATATGAGCAGTCCAGCCACTGTAGTGAAAGACCATCTGCAGTCACATCCCTGGGAGATGCAGTCTGCGAATATACTTACAGTACGTTTCAAAACTCGTTCCCTCTTGCTTGAATTTGCATAAATTTGTGGAAAAACACGAAATTGTACGTGTGGCTTCAGATTTTCCTTGATTTTATCATCTACAACGGTTGTTGCCGTTTTTGTCGTCGTTTTCTTAAGGGGGAGAATTTCTTTGACCTTTGTTTGAACGTTGTTATGGTCGGACCGGCAGCAATAGACGTTAGTTCACTCTTGGTCCTGCTTTTCGTACATCGACATATTTCGTTGTTTTATTGCTCACTGACTACGGTTACTTGATTGATAATCTAGTACTTTTCTGCTTTGAAGAAGTCCTAGAAAGATAAAAGGAGAGGTTGGACTATCGTGTTCAGAGCAAGTTGATTTACCGGCCAGTACACGGCGGACGAAGTGACATTGGCGTTGAGCATGTCGTTTGAAACGAGGCTTTTTTATGCACAGGCAAGACCATTGCGAACATTCCAATCATCATCGCTGACAGCAGCAACCCATCTTCTCTCGAGGAGATGGGTAAACAAGGCAGAGTTGTGCTAAACTATGTCAGCCTAAATCGATTGTTAATGGGGAACCTGTACATCGAGGCAGGAACTCATCACCTGGATATCGCAGAGAACCACGGTACTTGGAGAAGATGCAGCTGTCGTATTATACTACACACAGAAACAATTTAGAGATGGAGAGATGACCAACTCTGAGAGCTTTATGGCAAGAAACAGCGAACTTGAGGGTGTCACAATCAACATTGACATTTTTTAGTCTGCAGTGCATGAGATAGCTAAGCCCGCTAAGACACGCCTTGTTTCCTGACACCCCCCCCCCCCGACCCCCCACCCAGATATGAGTACCGGCTTCATCAATGGAAGACGATTTTCTACAGCAAGGAAGTAAACAAGTGGTGTGTGCCGATCCAAGGCAGTGACAAGCCTGTTGTCTACAGGACAGTCAAAGAGCTGCTGGCCAGCGGCAGGATTAAAAAACCTATTGAGTTTAATCCATACTTCTGTGTTGTCAGCCTAATGCAAGTGGTGGGATTGGTTGCTTTCATGGTCATTTTTGGACTCTTCGCCAGCTTTTTTTTTTTTTTTCGGGAGGTCACTGTTACTGAAGTAACCGCATGTTTTCTCACTGGGACTTTTCAAAAAAAAAAAAAAAGGTTGACCAATACAAAAACAGATTGAGAGCTGCAGTTTTAGCACGACATTTGTTGGCTACGGCTACGACTACGACACACTAGAGAGTAAGAGGTCTGGTACGAGACAAGCTGCCCCTGCTGGATACCACACGGAGAACCGAGACACGAGCACAGCTACTCAATGCCATAGTTTTTCTGGCCATTACTGGTTTGTTGATGATTATCGGCACCGCCTGTGACAACGTTTTTATCAGGTGGCCAAAATGGAGAGCTATCCACGAGAAAGAGAATGCCAAAGCTAAAGGATACCCTGATATTGGAGAGGAGGATATGGAGACTGAGCCCCTTCTAAGTGCCGATACATTGACAAAGGGCTGGGATAAGCCTATATGCATCTATACCCAGCTGATTCTGACCTTTTCTGCGTAGAACAATGGAGCTGGGGTCATGGAAACCAGACAATCTACAGGATCCGTCAGTGCCATACATGGCATCCGGTTCCTCAGTATGTGCTGGGTAATTTTGGCACATGTCTTTGTCTTTGGACTGAGACAGTTTGAGAAT
>CAJHNH020000314.1:114896-212396 GCA_905116865.2 Candidula unifasciata
CAGAAACTGTTAACTAAAAGAGCTTGAAATATGATATTACATTTTTTCTTTTTTTAATTATTCATATTTTAAAAACCATACCTCAGCTATTCTCACTTTTTTTTGGTTGTTTGGGGGGAAGGGGGGGGGGGCAAGGATGTTAGACGTACAGTAGTTAACTTGCAGCTAAAACTTCTTAGCATATGATAAACAAATAACTATTTTTTCTGACCTAATAATACACATTAAACGAATGAATACGAAATTAAAAAAGGGCATTATAAAGACACAATTAAATGTTGCAAGGACAATGATTGTAAAATTAGCCATATCAGACACGTGCCCTTTCTATTTTCTTTCTTTTCCTTTTAGCCAGACTGGGCCACGGCAACACGTAGCCGGGTACAGCTAGTATCCAAAGAATTATGAACAAGTATCCAAACAACTTGGCATTCTCTAGTTAAGGCATTGTACACCATTTTTAGCCGGTGGGGAGAAGAAAGACACAAGAAAAGCAGGAGAAATGTGTTATCTTCAAAATTAATTAGCACATGTTTTGCAAACAATAAAACATGGTACAGTATTCATTCATACATTGATTCTTTCATTATCCTTTTGTACCATTTAATGCCATTTTGTTAAATCCTATACTATCGTTTCTATATCATGGTTTAAAATCCAGCCAGCAGTTTTGGCGTCTCTCATAAACTTGTTGGGTGTCTTTGCCTAATTAATACATTTATATTCCATTTTAATGCGCGCTTGGAGATTATCTGCTAGTTTCTTCTCGGGATGTGTCCAATGTAACGCCATCTTCTCTGTCTTCTAACTGTTTATACTAGTGGTTGCCCCGACACTTCTTTTATTTCTTCACTCCGTTTGAAGTCTTCCCGTTCTATTTTTATCGTTTCCTTCAAACACTTGTTTTCGGATGCAGTTAACTTTCGTTCCCTGCCTTTAGTGGGTCTTCGACTTTCTCTTGCACGTGTTAAAGGTGAAGCAACATTTTAATTGAAAATACGTAACTTGGTTTTCGGACTATACAATTTAGAGTTGCATATTTTGTTTAGGCTATTAAAAGTGGCTGATGCCTTGCCAATGCGTGTCGAAAAGCGTGTCAAAATTGGTTTTCTTCTTATTTCTTTTAATGGACTTCCGACTAAAATGGAGGAAAGGCTCGGCAGAATGTTAAGCTTCGAAGTTAGTTTTTGTTTCCGACAGCCCTTTGCTAATGCAGTTTCCGAAAAAGGTCGGTAGTCTACGGTTTCGTTGCCTGAGCTACTGATTTTAGTGCTTGGTTGCAGCCCTGTGAGCTGTGTTTTACCTGTGGAATGCCGTTTTATTTTTCCTTGCAGCTGTTGTGTCGCTTTGTTCAATACGGCCAGTGGCCGGTTTACGTGTGAGCTGGTGAAATACCGTATGTAAAAATTCTACGTGTGCGTATAGTAGCCGGAACTGGATTGTCCCGGAACTAGTTGTTTATTCAAACCTTGTTCATATGCAACAGTAAGCGACATTTTATTTGATTCGCACTGGCACATAAACGGAACAAGTAAAAATCGGGGAAACCCGATTGGGGTGATGTTGAAACCTCGACTAACTAACTAACTATTTCCTCTAATATCGAAATGACTACTTAAAAAAGAAAACTGAACATTTATTCTAAATACTTTTGTCTCTAATGAAACATCCGCTTCATTTGTTGTCGTCTTCAATATATTTGTATTTTCGTAACTAATTTGTAGTCCAACCCTAGATGCTATATTTGCTGAATGATCTGTTTTTCTTTGCATGTCATTGCTGTTTTGTATTGCGAAACAATAACATCTGCAAACTCGATATATTCCAATGTGTATTTTTCACCCAGTCAATGCCGGTGTTTCCAACACAAGACTTTTGGATTAGCAGTTAAGGGTTATGCCAAATAACAAAGGAGATAAATTGCATTCCCGTTTCATACCGGTGTCAACTTCACACTATTCACTTAAACAATAATAATAGAGAGTAATATAGCAAAGTAAACCGTTAACGAGGTAGCTGTAACAAATGTTCATGTAATAGACAGAAAGACCTGGTCGACACCGTTTGGAAAGTATAGTTTCAAAAGATATGATATCCAGTGCAGAGTTTTAGGGATCGCTGCTTCATACATAATGCTGCAGTAGGTCAAATACTGATCTAGTCTATGAGATTATTTATATACATCTATTAAGTACTTACGAGAAAAATGTGTACAAGGTCCATTGGAACTTGAGCTATCCCCTTCACTCTCAGCATGCTGGGTTCCCAAAAGACAGTTCGGAATTGATGTATCCACACAATAGTCAAAGCTGTTACAAATAAAATTGGGTGCGAGGACACATGCTGAAGCACAGTCGTCTAGAGACAGTGCGTTAATCTGCGAGACTGAGGTGTTGTGGGCTACTTTCATTACAGCCGTGAAAAGGTCTGAAAATAAACATGTTCAAGCGATTTTGAAATTGCTTTTATGTTACCATGTTGTGAAATATGTGTATGTCAAACAACATACAGAGATCTCACTTTTAACAGATCCAAACGGCAAACAGAGATCTCACTTTTAACAGATTCAAACGGCATACAGAGATCTCACTTTTAACAGATCCAAAGAGCATACAGAGATCTCACCTTTAACAGATACAAACGGCAAACAGAGATCTCACTTTTAACAGATCCAAATAGCAAACAGAGATCTCACTTTTAACAGATTCAAACGGCATACAGAGATCTCACTTTTAACAGATCCAAAGAGCATACAGAGATCTCACCTTTAACAGATACAAACGGCATACAGAGATCTCACTTTTAACAGATTCAAACGGCATACAGAGATCTCACCTTTGACAGACCCAAAGAGCATACAGAGATCTCACCTTTAACAGATCCAAATGGATTTATGAGATGTGTATCTATTATGTAGACGAGTTTTTGTAACAGCCAAATTAGGTATGGTTGGAGACCGATACTATGGATAACAAGTGAACAAACTGTTACCGCCACGGTAGCGATATTTTCCAATAGTTCACGTCAAGCTTCTCATCCATCAACCATCAGAAGCTTGAAGTTAAACCATAAATCCTCAGTAGAGTCTGACTTCCTGATAGGTGCTAGCGATGCTGGGGCCATCGGCTCAAGAAAACGTCTCGAGACTCACCGAGGCCACGCCCAGGGAGCCCACACTTGATAATCAATGGCGGAGAAAGAAACTCATACAACCTCTGATATCTGACAGACAGTATTTAGACCAACCAGGACATGGAAAGAGTATCTTCATAGCTTCCTTAACATGCCGGCCAGAATTGCATGGGCACCAAGTAATAGAAACAGAAGTCAAAGCCAAATAAAAGCCACTGGGCTGTTACTTCGGACTACTGTCAGGCGGAAACAGCGCTGGATTATGTCGAAACAACCCTCCCCCCCCCCCCCCCCCCCCCCGTTTCCCCCAATACTACGACAGTAGCTCTGAGAATCAGGGTACCATGATAATTACAAACCATGTGATGGAAGGCAGAAGAGCAGAAGAATTCATGAGAAAAAAGCTCGAAATGCAAACGTTTTTATAAGAAAATAAGATTTGTGTCGCCTGCATTCAGGAAACTCATCGCTTCTGTGTAACAGGATATGAAACAAAGAAGGCGTAACACTATTTAAACATTCTATTGTAGCCACAAAAATCTCAAGAAGTAAGAGTAGTTTTGAAAACCTGACAGTCAAAGAGGAATGGGTCGTAGAAAACCTGCTGATACTAATCAATGAACCTGACTGAACCAGCCTTCTACTCTAGGCCACGGCGAACACAAAGGAGACTGATAAGAAATGAAACAGCTGGGAGCAAATGGTCATAAGCGAGTCATGTTTATAATAGAAGAGGTCAAGACACCAGAAAAACGGAAGCAGATAGCTAGCTGGAACTACAAGAAAGCAGACTGGGACCACTATAAAATAAAACTTAACAGAAGAGAAACTATTGGAGCCCTTTCCAGCAAATGAAGTTAGGGAAAACACCATGACTCTTACAAAGATCATACCTAAGGCAGCAACCCCCCCCCCCCCCTTTTTTTTTCCCTCCCCCAACCCAAAAAAAAAAAAATCAATTCTTCGAGGCCGACAGCAAAACTAGGAACACTTCTGTACACAAGAACTGCAACAGCTATTGGAAAGAACAAGCACAGAAGTAAGAATATAATGGAGCACGATCCCTCTAATTGTATAGAACACGACAACATCAGGCAAATTACCGAAGAGAAAAACTCGCATGAATCTGATCAAGATGACAGGGAAACTAACTGCATCTCTAAACATGGAAAAAGACAGTGCAAAACTATGGCATCTTGCGAAGAGTTGAATGAAGGGAAACTTACCATCCAAGCCAACACTGTCATTAAAGATGGTGGAAACAAACATTAATTCATAAACAAGCAGCAAACCTACTGGCCGACAGAAAAAGAAGTGAAGGAAGAACTTAACAAAGTTTTCAATCTCCAAGAACTTGAGCGGTCATTTAGAGAACTTAAGAAATGAAAGCCCCTGGACATGACGAAATAATAAATGAAATGATAATTCACTTGTCTACAACGACTCCTAGACCTTATTAACCAATCCTGGACCCAATGAGTATTTCCAAAATAACGGAAGGAGACAGAAATAGTCGCTATGGCAAATATATGGAAGCCCTGGGAAAACAAATTTAGCTACAACCCCTGAACCTTCTAAGCTTCTTGGAAAAACAATGGACAGACTAGTCAACAACAGGTTACTCAATTTCCTGGAAGAAGAAAAAAACATACTGGACGACAGCCAATCAGGATTCAGAAAATGCAGAAGCAGTGATGACCAAACCTTTTATCTCGCACAAGAAATCGATGTGACCGGTACAATCAGTATTGGAACTTTGCGCTGGCTGCTGAAAATGAGGACGGGGTATGCATGGGAATGCCCCGCGTGCTGTGATGTCAATTCTTGACTCAACTCAACTCAAGAAATCGATGATACTTTCCAGAATAAAATACAAACTGCTAGCTACAATCTTCGACTTACCCAAAAGAATGTGACAAGGTCTTGAAGAAAGGGCTTTTATTGAAACTAGCACACAGCGTGACAAAAGGACATATGTACCCAAGTGTACTATTATTTGATTTGTTATTTGATCAGGTCCGGGTGCTGTCCTTTTCTTAAGGTTTCTTAATGCGCGTTCAATTTTATTTATAATGCTTATTGGCATGCACTGCTGCAATAATGTGCCCGTATAATCAGGCCACTATGAGTTCAGTCTCAAGATCTTTCCTCGAATCATTCCCCTAGAGTTCAATAGTACGGGAATTCTAATACTTGTAGGCACCATCATCTCCCCTCCCCCCTCCCCCACCACTCCGTTTGCCACTCACACTCAACAAGCTTCTTTGAGCACTGAAGTTCAGTAGCACGGAAACTCTAATACTAGTGCACACCACCCTTGCTCTCGACAACCTATCAACAATTCTCCATTAGCACTAAAGTGTACTAGCATCAAGTCATAGTTTTAGTGCAGTAACAATTCCTAACTGTGAAGCATGGACAAGTATTAAACAGGCCAAACAATATTTTCAGGCTCCGAGATGTGGTTTTTCAGAGGAATCCTTAGAATTCCTCAGACAGCTATGAAGAGCAACCAGGAAGTTTTGAAAGAGACGAGTGCTCGAAGACAACTTATCATAAATATCAGAAAGAGACAGTCATTTTTTTTTATCATGTTATGAGAAGAGGGTAAATGGAACGAGTTGTGACCACTGGAAAGATATGTGGAAAGACAGACAGAGGAAGACAGCATAAGAAGATTCTTGACAGTCATTTGTAACAGCACACGAGCTGATACACACAGTTGCGGACTGCAGATTGTGGAGAGGTATGACCGTCCATGCCAGTCGGCCAGGCACTTGATGATGATGAACATTTTGTAGTCAAAATATTTAGAACAAAGAAATCAGACCACAATTACAGCCGAAATTGCTTGCAGTGGATTGAACGTGGTCGATTTTGCTTGTTTGTTTTTCTTAAATGGATGCAAGGATAAAAATAGGGTTGAGCTAGAAAGATAACATATCGAATAAGTTTCTGCCTACGCATAATTTCCATATCAGAAATGCTTACACGAAGACACAGTTATAGCATGTGGAGCTCTTGCATACACATACTTAGATCTTCGCCTGCACTATGGAATCCGTCTAGTTTGTTGAGACCTCCTTGTGTTTTTAGGAGAAGACCGGGACGACTGTGCAATTGTACACTTTATGTATAGAAAGATATTCATGGGCGATCAAAGTTATCCAAATTTAACATAATTAATAAATGTTTTTTTTAAAGACTGTTTCCTGTTAAAGTGTGTTAGTAAAATTGCTACTGCATACAAAGAAAACACATTTGATGTGCTTACTTATGAGAGACGTGTGGCCCAGTGCTGTTACAATTAGATAGACATCATCATCATCATAGGTTAATGTTGCACGTTGAAAGCTTATCGGAGATGTATATGTCAATTCTGCCAGCTTGTCTAAGGCACTCGAAAGGAACGCGCTGGATACCTCATCTAGGTTTGGGTGGTACGGCTCTGAGGAAAAATAAAAATACAGATGGATACTTTATCGTTTTTTTTTTAAAAAAAACAACTGTCATACATTTTTGTTCATGTGAGACTGGCATAGTGAGAGAACCAAACTAATAAAACTAATAACCATTTTCACATTTGCAAATGTAATATAGATTTCCTCAACACCAATATCAAAGTAAATAAAACGCCTCTAAAACTTGGAGAACAACTAAAAGAGATGAAGCCTTATTACAAATTTTCGAAAAACAGTCTTACGACGAATCTTTAGATCCATCAAAGTGACAGACAGCCGGGAATAGAGAGTGAGAGGCAACGAATTTCAAAATGTGTTTAAATCGCCACTGATCACTGGCATCATGAGAGCTAATACACTGAAATGGTTGGGGCATACTGAAATAATATCAGATGACAGAGAAACGGTATACACAAGTTAGATGAATGATCGTAGACCACGAGCAAGACCAAGAAAGAAGACGACGGAGAGTTGTCTAGACAGACCTGCAAACACTTCTGAAAAGAGAAGCCCAACCAGAAAGATGAACGGAGGCGGGTGATATCTGCAGCAGTGACCCTCAAGGGCTCGCAACGTTGCGTTGCGATGCTAAGGTCTACTGAAAGTGAAATATATAAATAGGAATGAAAGGGATACATTGAATGAAATGATTATTTCTTGAATAATGTTGAAGAACTGTCCTGATGAAAGATTAGAATTATAGAGATTCTAGAGAAGAAGAGATATTAAACTGGTTTGTTTCAAGTAGCACTTTATCGTCCTCGCCTATTACTGTTAATTTGCAAAGCATCTACACCCTAACGTCGACCTTACTCTTGTCCGCTTTGGGAGGACTAACATACACAGGGCCCTTGAAGCACACTGATTTTTACGACATACTTGTTAGGTGACTGTGAGTATTTTTCCACGTCATAAAATGGGACCCTACAACCCACAGGACGATCAACAATAAAACAGTTGTATCAGTATTATATTTGGATTCAATGTTGCAGAAAGCGTGTGTGTGTGTGTTTTTTTTTTTTTTTCACGAGTGAATATACATTCAAGTATTCACGCTTTATAAACATAAGCATACATGTTCATTATTTAAACACATCATAATAACTGTTTCTTCAGGGTTACACAATGTTCTTGTTGCTAGCTTTCATAGATGGGTGGAAATTTAAAACTAATAACTTTCTGCTTTCCTTGTTGTGCAGACTGGTAAACTCGATACATGAGCTTCTCCTCTAAGGTGAAAATGGTTAGATGAAGAGGATTGGACATCTCCAGGTTCGGATTACTGCCCGAAACGCACTATGTTTATTGTTAAAGGGAAATATCCTATACTGGTCTGGCTGTCACCTGAGTTAGCTAGTTAGTTGACAGATAATCCTCATTGCACATCGAATCATTCAGTCCAGACGTGGTCAAATACGCTTGTGAGTAGATACCACGACCTCTAGCGGCTGAAAACACCAGTTCTATGTTGGTTTTTTATTCTTTGGCTTTCTGCAAAGTGTGTTTACCTGGCCACACCTCTTTTAACATGTTGTGCTTGCAGTTTGATCATGGTTGCAGATTCAGTCATTACTATAGTCTCGCAAAAAGTTCTACTTCTCGTAGAGATTACAGTATATCAGCATAGTCTATGGTTTGTCTGGTAACCACAAAAGTCTTACCCGAAAGCCAGTCAGCTTAATCCATTCATTGTTTCCTTGCATGCCATTGCAGAAACAAAATGAAACTTATTTTTGTCAGTTGTGACCGCCTTATAGTCTCCAGTGATTGTCTTCGAGTCCTGCCTATCTCTGTTTTCCTGAGCCTACTTCCTAAATAACTGGATATGCATACCTAAATGAAGGTCTGAGTCTCCAGCCAATTTACTGTCTTAGTTATTGCCACGATGTCAACAGTCAGAATACTTGCAGTTAAGGCAAAAGTACCAGACTCACTCTTCACAGTTCTCCTCAGTACGGAGCCGTTTAACTCACTAGCCTTTCACATGTTAAACATAATAACTATCTGCAAATGAGAGCATCACCGTCTAGAGAAATCTCAAAAATCACTGCCAGAACATTTGCCTCCACAGCGGTCAGATTTTGTTGTCTTGATTTTCTGTCTTGTCTGATGCATATCGAAAAAAAACGAAGGGAACTGTGTTGGCAGCTGTAGACACCCATCGCCGGGATCTATGTCCTCGAGTGAACAAACTTTTTGAATAATGTCCTCGGCTTGAACTACCTTCTTGTTTTTAACCTGCTACTCTTTAAATTCTCAACGTAACTCTGCAGTGGATGTTGTGTGCCTGCGTTGATTCGGAGATAGGTGCGTGCTCGACATATATATATTCCGTCTCCCATGGTTGAAACAGTTAGAAGATATCTCATCGCTTGTATGTTGTATCTTTTGTATATCCAAGTATACCGTGTCAAGCCTCGTTTTTTATCCTTTCTATTGTCTCTGTCTGTCTATAGCTCAGGCACATCGCATATTTGAAAATGACCAGACCCTGGTACAGAAGACATCGATGGCGCTGCTTATAGTTTGTCATCACCATCACCCTCAAGGAGGACAATATCACTATTGATTCTGTTGGGTTGACTTGTGCACTCGATTCACCACATCAAATGTTTGCAGCATCTTGCTCTCTGCCGATACACGATCCTGTGCTCTGCTCGCCTGTGTGTTTTCATCTGAGTGGCAGGCTGAGATGTATTGTTGTTGGTTCAGGAGACTAATTGCCACATTTACAAATATAGGACTGTAGAGATCTAAATAAGGAGGAGCAGACTTATGTTAAGTTCAAAATGTTGAATTAAAACTCTATATCATAGCAATCGGGATATTCCCACGAGCTCTTCGACTCCATCTTCAGCAGCAAACGAAGAGTTCCAACTTCGCTGGTACCAGTAACTTCTGGTTGTATATCCGTCTGACCTTTCCATTTAGTTTTAGGCGTCGGTCAGATCCCCTGGTAACCACTCGCGGCGTCAATCTCAGACTGAAATGATCTATCTGTTCCTCCAAACTGGTCACTCTCTTCTAAAGTATCACCAAATCCAGATGTTGCCGGTTGCAAAATAATTAGAGCCTGTCTTATGACGTGCATTATCGGTTGGTGGCGTCTCATCGCCCAGTCTTGTCTCCAGCAAAACAACAATGTTATTGTACGCAAGACGTTCCAGAATAGGATCTCTCTAGTTTGCAATAGGTGTTCTTAAATATGCCGCAAAAGACAAAAATCTCCGCTTAGGACAGACGTGTCGACTTATCATAAAATCTTTTCCCACTTTTCTTTTGTTTTAAATAGTTATTTTAACTCTATTTTTAAAACCGCCAAACCACCTCTTTTTAAACTAGGTCTAATATTAATTTTGAATTTGTCTTATGCGTATTCACTCCAGAATAGTTTTACAATTAGAATATTATTGTTCACCCACCCCTATCCATGTTACTATTCATGAATTGTGTATAATTTTTTCATTATATCTTTTTCTTTTTATGTATAATTGTAGAGTAGTGATTAGTTTTTCTTTGGTACCAGTAACTTATGAACTATTTGGTATAGCAATAAATTTACTATTCACTTTTAAGTTTAAACTAACTACGTTGCTGTCGAAAAGGCTTAAAAATACAAGCAAACTTACGATCTTTAAAAATAATGACAAAGCTCTTTCTTTCATCTGGACTGTAACATGGAGTTGTATCGTAAAACCTGGCTGGGAAGTGTTGCTCAGCAAAGTCATAAAAGTTATATATCAAATATGATCCAGTCTGGAGAAAAACACATGTAAGCATTTGTAATCTTTAATATGCTGAATATAATTCTAGCAATTATTTTTTTTAAACAAACAAAACCAAAAAAATCTATTTGAAGAAGAGTACAGTAGTAACACACGCAGTTTTGTGTGGAAACACGGAGAACAGATCCAATGCGCACTTGCCCTGGCCTACCTCAGGGATCACTATTGTCACCAGTCTTGTTTAGCATACAAAGCGCGTTTATTAATAAGTCCCGTTTTGACCGCAACACCAAACACCGAAGGAAAACGTAAATGTGCATATGCTGTTAGTTAATGTGGTTCATTGGCTAGCTGTTTGCTATGTGTTTTTTGTTTTTTTACACTGTCGAAATTTTGTTTAATGCTGCGTGTGAATGATTTATAAATGAGTGTGAAAATAAATACACCCGCCAACTGCGAGGTTCGTACTTTTATCCTTTTTTTTTGTGTGTGTGTAAGAAAATGGTAGATACTTTCCTGCTGAAGATGGGCATGGAGCGTTTTTGGGAGTGTCCTGAGTACTATGATGTCGATTCTTACATCAACAATCAACATTTAACGATTATAAAGCGAAATGGATAATTGTCTCTGGTTTTCCTTTCCTCTATTTTTAGTTAATCTGAAATATGCGCCCAGCTTCTTTTTGTTTTACCTTTATTCACCTTTTAAAACTGTAACTGTATGTATTTGACTTTGTTTTCCCAAATACCAAAAATGCTTTTGTTGCGCATCCTTATCTTTAAGACAAGGCGTTTGTATTTTATGACACCTTACAGTGGCAGTAGCTAACTGTAGATGGGAGCCTTCTGATTTACCTTATCGAATATTACTGGCCAGGAGGAAGAAGAACCGTGGTCACGTACGGCTGAACGCCCACCTGCCAGTCCGCTGGTTTGCGGTAAAAATCAGCACCTGGAGATTGGGGGAAATTATCTTGCCTCCCAGGTCGACCCAGCTGAAAATGGGCACCAGGTATAATATATTGTAAAGGAATAGCGGCCGACGAGATGTTGACCACATATATTGATCGCTGATTGATCTATATAGATGCATTGCCAAGAATACTCACATGGGGTGAGATCTGGCGGATGACTGAGCTTTATCGTTCGTTCGGCGTACGATGTATTACCGTCCGGTGTTAACATGGTTAAATGGTCTGCGACCAACGATCCGACTTGCCCGTTGTGTAAATCGAAGCAAACTCTTGAGCACGTCCTGTCCGCGTGCAGGAAAGCCCTAAGTCAAGGCGGATATACCTGGCGACACAACAAGGTGCTAAAAGAGTTAGCAGCCGTTGTCTACCAGGCTAGAATGAGGGCTAATGCCAGAGCCAGTTCTAGCATCGTCCCCATTCGTTTCCTCAAGGCTGGGCAGGTTCCAAAAGGTAAGGTCAACCAAAACGCATTCGCTCCATCTGTGCTAGACTCTGCGAGGGACTGGTTACTGGCGGTTGATCTGCCGGACCATGAACGGTACCCCGAGTTGATCCGTAAGACCGGCCTGCGACCGGACATAGTTCTCCATTCTGCGCAAAAACGGCAGCTCATCCTGATCGAGCTGACGGTCCCATTTGAGTCGCGTATGGAGGAGAATCACCTGTATAAGCTCGAGAAATACAGTGATTTAGCAGCCGGTCTGAGGAGAAACGAGGCTTACACAGTACGGGTCTTTGCCGTCGAAGTGGGAGCGAGAGGCCTCGTTTCCACTTCGCTCTACAATGTGGTTAAAGAACTAGGATTGCGCGGTAATGAACGGAAACGAACACTAAAAAAACTGGAAGAGGTATCCGAAAGGGCCTCTAGCTGGCTTTGGACGCAACGCAACAACGTAGGGGACGGGCCTCGGTGACCTGGTCCGGGTGTCTAGTGGAAAAGGGTTTCTCACCCCTTTGAAAGTCCATCGTGTCCGAATTGTCTGCCAGTGTTCCTCTGCCAACTGCTAATAAAAGTCCAACATGTGTCTGGTAAACCAATCGTAAGCTTGTCGCTCGGTCGTCCAGGCATGCTGACTGCTTTAATTAGGCTGCCACGGCGGCTTCTTATCTCACAGTAGCTTCTGCAAAACCACCAAGTCGTCTTGTCTCTGGCCGAAAGAAAAACACCATCCGGTAATTCCGTGCAGCGGGGAACCAGCCCTGAGCTTCATGAACTCAGGAGGGCCCACCTCCGAATGCGTCTAGGAATCGTGGGCCGAAACGCGTGTCGACGAGGATAATTTCTACTGATGACTGGTAGATCCCTGCTGTACTTGCTCCCTGTGAGTTTATTCCTACTGTAAAGGAATGGCGGCCGACGAGATGTTAACCACATATATTGATCGCTGATTGATCTATAACAAATACGACTCATGCATTATAATTCAAATGAGCCAAAGGCATAAAAAATGTACTTCCATTAGCGGAAGATACGAATTATATCATGCTGTCTGGTACTTTTCTTCTTTGTTATCTACGTGTTTATTAATACAAATATTCAGAACACAGCTTCTGAAAACATTCTGTTATTATTGGAATATGTAACCTTATTAGAGGCGTGTTAAAGATGTACATAAATGATGGAATGGACAAGTTTAAAAGCACAGTAAAGAATGACAGATAATATATTTTTGGAGAATTTATGTAGAAACGTATTTTCTGCAATGCATTTTGGATGACAATAAGAAGACAATCATGGTAATAACAAATTGACAGAGTGTTGTATCCACAGTAAAAAGCAGCTCACAGAACGATCTTCTATTTTCAGCTGTACAGGTTGATTCTGTGTTGAACTTGAAGCTTGTGGTGAGTTATATGTCCAACTGTTCTGTAAAAGAAGGGAAGGTATAGATTTACAGTGTTTTTCAAAATTATTTCGAAAACTGTACACAAACGCGTGCACGTAGCCTTAGATTTCACAGGTCCTTTTGATTTTATAATGTTTGTTTACATTTAAAAATATTCTTTTACAAGGACATGATTTTAAACAGGTCTCATGCCATATTTTAATATCTGACACTGAACGATTACCCAGTTACAGTTTTTTTTTTTGGTTTAAAGTTGAGCACGACTTCTGGAACGGACTTTAATCAGCATATACATACATCATGAGCACAATCAGGAATAACGACAGTTTGTTTGATTTTTTTCAAGCACAGTCTTCTCGTACCTGAAACTGCCAACCGGGAACCCAATTCTACCTCAAAGCACAGTGCACAAAAACCGTATCATCAATGCTATATTCTCTTAAGTTTAAATTTTTTTTTTTGGGGGGGGGGGGGGGGGGGGGGGGGGGGGGTTAGTGTTTCAGTAATTGCCCTAAGACTAATTATTATTTTTAAAAAAACGCCGACCTCTGACCCCTATTAAAAACTTAAACAACACTGTAGTGTCCGCAGAAAAAACATTCTCATCCTCACCACATGACAAGGAATTAATTTGTAACGAGCAAACTAAAAACACTTTGCACCTAATAAGATGCAGCGAAATATGTCAGACAATAATAGTTTGTGTTTCTATTTGTTTAAAAAATAAATTTCAGAAAATATTTGATGATAAACATACAAAGACAGGTACAGATCGCAAAACTATTATGCCCTACATCTGCTAAAACCAGTGCTTTTTTCTTTTTTTTTTACACAAAGATCTGTCTCGTCAGGAGCGAGATTTTGTGCTGGCTCCCATTTATGTCGTGACGGTTCCCATAGGCTATCCCAAGTTGTAGGGATGTTAGGATATGCGTCCCTTAGCCTTCACCATTTATACACACCGTTTTGAAAAGCGGCTCCCGTTCGTTCGAAAGTATGTGGCTGTCTACCATGGCTGCCGACATTGAGAGACTGTTTGTGTGTTGGTGTGTGTGTGTGTATGTGTGAGCGCGCTCGCGCGAACGAGTGTCCAAGTTCAGCTAGTTCTCTTTTCCCTGTCAACAGATCTTTTCAAGCAACCGTCACTGCTTTGAGAATTGGTGAAATTTTTGGGTGGACCATAAGTCAAGTCATCAAGCAAGGTCGTAGTGATAGTGATGAAGAGAGAACGAACAACGCAACGTGGCGAATAGAGCATGCTGCCCGATCAGCACATGGAACATAGAATGCTTACAGTGTTGAAAATTAAAAAAAAAAAACATGGCAACCACAGAACACAGGACAGCCTGTATAAAATATCGCCCTCAATGAGATGGGGTACGTTTTGTGATATGTACCAAAGGGCATTATATTAAATAACTGCTCGAGCTCAAAACAAGAAATAATGCCATTCAAAAGTTGGTAATATGACGATTTTCAACTAAAGAACATGAAAGAAAACGCAGCACAAGTAAGACTGGATGTCTGAGAAAAGAGTTACCAAATCACTGGTTAACTTGAATAAATTAGCTTATGCAACATGGGTTTCAGAAATAAAAATATACATCACAGTAGTCACATATAATTTACAAACAGTTATGCTTACAGCTTGGAAATAATATTTAAAAACAGTGTCCTGTGTGGTCGTATTGTAATACTCCATATCGAAGTCTCCTCTTTTAGACTCAAATACGTCACATAGAATACCTCTTGTGGTGCTCTGCAAAGCGATAAAAATGTGTAGCATATCACTCATTTTTAGGTACACTGCTAATATATACACTCTTTATTTAAAAAACAGACAAATCTGAGAGCAAAATCAGCTGGCAAACCTGTAGATCAATTCGGGATGTTGTAATTCTGCAAGAAAAAAATAATAATTAGGACGAGATCACAGCAACCTTTGATTGAGGCACAGCCCCTGCGACTTCGTCTTAATTATTTTTTCCTTGCAGAATTACTAGGAGTGACTTCTGAACTGAGCATCAAGTAACTTAAGGTGTTCCAGAGTAAAAAAAAAAATCTAGTGGCTTAAAGTGTACCAAGGACAGCAGATGACTTTAAACGAAACCAGCGTTTTAGAGGAGAAATACGTCGAGTGACTTGAGATGTCCCAAGGACCAAGGCTAGTAGTTGTTTTATCACACACAGAAACTTCAATGAACGCGTGAATTAGGATGTCACAAAGGAGAAAGACATCGATCGGTGTCTGCTGGAGAAAGACATGGAGCCTCTTAAAGTGTACCAAGAACGGTTGAACGACCGTGAAGCAAACGTCAAATGTAAATGTGAAATGTTCTGAAATGTAAGTAAGTCTCCCTCCCCCCCCCCCCCCCTTTTTTTTTTTTAAATGACCAACAAGATGAAAGACAACTAAAAAGCGACAAAAATAAAATTAAAAAAACAGGTACGGTTAGAGAATTAGTAGGGTAGACTGGTCTTTGAAAAGCCTCTACTTGTTTGTGAAAGTTGATCTATCTGTTTAAAGTTTACATGTTGGTCTTTGTATTCCTACTGAAAAAATAGACTCAGTGAACACAAGCTGAAAAAGGTTGAAAAATGTTTGCAACTTAGAAACAGATCTGACACTTTTACTAGTGACCACTTTTGAAAAGGTATCCATTATTACTAAAGTCGGCATGTCGGTCTATGTGCAAATATTGAAAAATATGTCTGTTGGATAAAATTATTAAGTCATTGAAAGGTCTACTAGAGACAGTCAGGTGGCCAGATAGAAAAATGGAACGCTTATAAGATTAGTTTGGCAGACTGTTCTTTGAAAAGCACCGTTCGTTTGTAAAAGTTGAAAAGATATCTGCTTGGATTAGAAAATTCTTAAGTTCCTTAAAGTTCTGCCAGAGACAGTGGTGTATGTTAAAAAGTGTACAAGGCTTGTAACCGTGTAATAAGACAAAGTCACTTATGTTACAATCAGACATATGACCTGGGGAAAACGGTCAGTCGGATAGAAAAGAAAAAGTTGAAGGTGACGGTTAGTTGTTTAGACGGGCAGAATGTTTAAAAAAAAATATTTATTGTTTCTTGCCGAATCACTTGGAGTGACCTGTGAAAGTAACGTCAAGGTGTTCCAGGGGGAAGAGACATCTAGTGGCTTAAAGTGTACAAGGGACAGTAGATGACTTACCACGAAACTTCAGCGTTACAGAGGAGAAATACGTCGACTAAACAAAAGCTGACAAATGTTGAAAAAATGTTTACAGTTTAGACAAAGATCTGACATGTTCACTAGTAACCACTTTGAAAAAAAAAAGTATCCCTTATTACCAAAGTCGGCGTTTCGCTCTATGAGCAAATGTTGAAAAAGATGCCTGTTGGATAACATGCTTAAGTTAGTGAAAGCTCTATAAGAGGCAGTCAGGTGGACAGATATAAAAATAGAATGCTTATAGCTTAGTTGGGCAGACTTTCTTTGAAAAGCGTCTACTTGTTTGTAAAAGTTGAAAAGATCTGGTTGGATACGAAATTTCTTAAGTTCATTAAAGTTCTACTAGAGACAGTTGTGTATGTTGAAAAGTTTACAAGGCTTGTAAATGTGTAGTAAGACAAACTAACTTATGTTACAATCAAACAGATGACCAGGAAAAACGGTCAGTCGAAACCAACAATTCTGGTAAATGACGAGAAATGCAAGGGTGTGGATAGATTCACATTCCTCGGTTGTACATTGAAAGATTTAAAAACGAACGAAAAGTATATTAGTAAATTTCACGATATAACAAATACAAACAAAACCTGAACCTTTGCGGCTATGGAGCCTTCATCAGCACATACACAAATCTAACAAAACTATACAAATACACAAAATCACTTAGCTGGTATCTCAAAGCAGTCCGATCAATGACTTCCCAGCTGACTGCAGACACGCGTGGCCTAGGGGAATAAATACCTCCTATGGAGTACCAGGGGCTATAACTAGGGGGTTGGAGATAATACTGTGTAAGCAGTTCAACCTCCTAGAAGTTTCAATGAAACTGCGCTGGCAATTCAGTCCGGGGGGTGTTAAAGTACCCAAAGTGTAAATAAATCGTTTTTCAAGAGACAATAAGCAGAATAATATGTCTGTAGATAAAATAAATCAACAATTGAGATTGTAGAAAACAATTTATCTGAGCATTAGCAGATAATTAAAATGTGCCAGGGACAGAAAGAGACACGTCTTTGATAAAGATTGTGAGGACAGAAAAAGACGAGTCGTTAATAAAAGTTGTAGGTACAGAAAAGTGAACAGGATTAGTAAATTACAATGCTATACGAGGAAGAAAATATCACCGTCAACTGGAATAAGACTCAAAGACTGCACTATGACAACACACAACAGTGCACACGGGAAACTCTCTATAAATGGTGTTCCAGGTGGAACAGGTACACAGTTTTCTATCTATTTAAAAAAAAACAATATCTATTGACAGCTTACCTGGCCAACATATGTATAAGTGTCATCCAAAAAGAACAATGCATTTGGTGAACTCATGGTCACAACGAGTCCACCATTTCTGGTCGATGAGACTGTTCCCGTGGTGACATCAAACAGGCCAGAGCTAGCTATCGGTGATACAGTGCATTTGTCGGTAACCTGATTTATCTCATATGCCACTCCTGGTAACAGATGAAAGTTCAGATTTAGAACAGACGATTATCACGCAAATGATTACCTGACTGCCACTGTGGGTAATATGCATTGTGCTTTTTGCAATTGACATTGAATATGTGTTGTTACGTTTGTATGCAGGTAGTTAATAGTGTGCTTACTATAAAGCAAAAGCTTCATAAGTGCATTCCTTAATTTGATACCTGGGTTGCAAGATTCATTATAAGATATCATAATAATTTAGTAATAAGACTTTGTCTCTTTAGTGTTCTCCAGGCTTCAGGCTGAATGTTGAATTAACAGTCAACGTCAAAGCATCGGGACACTCCGACGAGCGTTCCGTCTCCGCCTTCAGAAGCAAGCGAAGAGTTCCAATTCTATTGGCACCAGTAACTGACTGACTGTAAATCCGTCTCGTCTTTTCCTTGAGTGTTGAGCATTGGCTAGATCCTCTGGTAATATCTCGCAGCGCCAATCACCACAGACCGTATTGATCTATTTGTGCCGCTGCACTGTTCACTCGGTCCCAAAGGGCCCTCATAACACCTAGCTTGTTATACATCAGTTCACCACCAAATAGTGCAGAACTAGCGATTGTATCTGCCCGCTCGTTTCACAACACATCGGCATATCCTAGAGAAAATATCCAAAGGACGCTAACTACCTGAGACCTCTGAAGTAATTCTTGCCAAACTGCACAGAGCATGCATATCTCCACCTTTCTGAACATGCTCTGTTGGTCAATAACAATTACGAAATGTGTCTACAACTGATTTTCAAGCCAGCGCAAGGCAACAGTGACTACGTCCACCTCCATTCTTAAACTAGATGTTTTGATACGTGTATCATATGCCAGGCTTTGCTGCACTAAGCGACGTCCATTCGTGTTTGCTATGAACTCCCATGCACTTCGTCTCAGCAAAGTACCACCTGTATGAATAATCACATCATTTGTTGAATTTCTGATTCTGCAGCACCAGCCGGCCAGTCCCTACACTCCAGACCCACAGTGATCAGATCCCTACTCAAATCCAATTCTTGCTCGAACACTTTGACCCATTTCTCTCCTCAGCCAAATTGGCCAAGACCCTTAGCTCTAACTAGGACTTTATGCAGGTGGTGCTTCGTGTCTGCAGCTATTCTTAGATATGACTTTGCTTACAGAACTTTGAGCCTGACTGCAATAATAGGCAGTGCAAGTACATACTTCATACATACTACCTGGATATCTCTTGTACATCCCTAAATACATGCATGGCTTCATTCTGTATGCGTTCAAGTTTTATAAGCTGACTCTTTGATGTGGTAAGCATTCCAAGCCCATAATCTATTACTGACAGGATCACATGTTGAAACATTGTGAACATTATTCGTTGTTTCCTGTTCATTGCAACCATAATTCTGAAAACACTGAGTCTTTTTTGACATTTCACCACAACTGCCTCCACATGATTCGTAAAGGTCAATTTTCTATGAAAGTGATACTTAGGTACATGAGTTTCTTTTCTATTTTGATGTTTCTGTCATTAATTAGGAGGTTAGCTCTTGGGCTGTCTGTTTCTAACGCTCCACTGCCTGTATGCAAGAAGATTATCTGCAAATGTCAATATCCTACCAACACCTAGTGTTTCAAGATCTGCAGTCTTACATGTATACACATTGAAAAGAACTAGTGAAATTTCAGAACAATGGAAAAGTCCCGGGGCGAAATTACATTGTTCTGAGGTCCATATACCCAGGCGAAGAGCAACCATACGTTAATGCAGGACATCTGCTATCCAGTTCACAAGCCAGGGACAAACCTCCTTCTCCATAGGCGCAGATTTCAAAATATTATATCTAACTCTATTGTAGGCATCCTCAAGATCAAGTGCCGCCATTACCTTCTCTTGCCTATTCTGGAACCCCTCATAAACATCAAAAGCAAAAGTAGCTGCATTTGACCCAGGTTTTGACCGGTAACTATCCAAACCTTCTGACAGATGCTCTTCTTATTCTAGAAACATTTGTAGTTTAACAGCAACAATCTTCTCTAGCACCTTGCCAAACGTATTTTGTAGCCTGATAATCCTAAAACCGATGAGTCTAGAATGATCTTTGCCTGGTTTTGGAAGTGAGATTAGTCAACTGTGTACCGAATCCTAGGGTATTGAAGCTGTTCTGGTGCTCTGGTTGAACTGAAGAGCCATTTACCTCAAGTCTTCATCACTCATGCTTTCACGTGGTCATACCTCAGTCCGTCTGGCCCCGGTGCAGTGTCTTTTGCTTTTTGCAACATGTATTTTTTTATCTTTCACCCTGCTTGATACCAACTTCAGATTTCATGGCCATATATGACAGTTTGTCTCATCAATGTTTTATATCATGTGATCTAGTGAAGTAAAGATAAAGATCCCTTTTCACGCCTTATGCGTATCGGGTATATGGGAAAAGCGTCCCATACTTTTACAGACCAATCGGCACTGGATGGGTAATGTGGTCATCATTACGCCAGCTGTCTTTACTTCCCCAGGACAGCCATCCTGGTTCCAATTTTAGGCTGGGTCGACCTGCGACGCCCCATACCATGATAAAAATTCACGCAGCCAGCAGTGGGTTTCGATCACAGTAGGTTGGATTACGAGTCGGACTAGCAACGCCTAAGCAACGGACGTCGCACCATGTGATCTTTGCGTTTAAAAAAAAAAGAATGAGCACTAGATTTTAGCAGATGTTGTAGGGCATAATAGTTTTTCCCCTTTATAATTACTAAAAATTATTGAAATTGTCATCCATTTAATGACCGTCAGCTATATGTTTACACCGGTACAAGTACTCACCGATGCTAAAGTCATGAATATGTGTAATCGTGTATGGTTCGTCACTATACGGGTCTCTTGTATCGAATCTCACTAGACCCAGGCTTTGATCGTACCAAACCTGGAAGTCAAAATCAAGTGATTTGTCATACAATTAATATTTTTTGATGGAACATACACAGGTTTATTAAATTAAACATTGTTTATTATTTGTGTTCATTTCTTCACAAATCCCTCAGTTATCTAATAATAAAAACATCTACAGACTATATAGAAGAAACTATAGACAGTCTGATGCTCAGGACCTTTGAGCGCCTTTTGTAATACCGAGGAGCCAGGTTCGATTCTAGCTGCTGGCGATTTGGCAGCAGACAGCCTTGCATTGGTTTCGACAGTGGTATCGACAGCCGACATTGAGTTGCAATGGCAAAGAACTCAACGTAAACATTGCCTAGTAAAATTTCAAAAAGCCAAAACATGCTGGTGGTAGTTCTGGACCGTCCTTTAAAGGATACTCAAAAAACTTTTTTTTTTTAATTGACTGGTGCAGTTCATGTTCTTAAGCTTATTATAATTCATACTGTGTGTATCCAAAAGGCATTTGTATTTGTGACTAAGCACAACCTTGCGTTAACTTTACTGCCACATCTATGCAACTTCAACATAACCTCTGCCTAACCAGCTTACTTATTGTATTCTCTGCATTGCTTGGTGAACACAAATTGGGATGAAATCAAGAGGGCCTAAGAAAAAAGAAGTATTTGGTTAATCACTTGTATCAATATTTATGACAGAAAATGCGGCTCTATACTTGATACATTCTGAGAAGAAACAGAGAAACACCAAGCAGCAACTTCCTTTCGTCCGTACATTTATGAAAATAGAACCCAAAAACAATCGACCACGTTCGACATACTGCGAGCAGTATTGGCTATACTTTTTTGGTTGCTTTTTTTTTTCGTGCCAGTTAAGTTGGATAAGAAGTGTTAATTGTACCAAAACGAGTGGCTCGGTTTGACACTCTAGCACCTGGTGCTGGTTGTTGAGAAGGGGTCTGGTTTCCACCATAGGCACTGAAGTTGGAGAAAAGGTATTGGGGAAACGAGTATGTCTAAGAAAAGCCTTGAAGCGAACGTTGATGAGAAAAGTCAAATGTGATGGAGTGGATTCCATCTGTAATATAAGCTACTGCATAGAGTAGAACGGAATAGGAAAGTAGACTGTGAGCAACATGTGACAAATAATGTCACTGCATGAAAATGAATGAACGAACGAAAACCATCTTTTGAGCCATGACTAATTCCCATTAGGATTAGATCAGTATAGCTCTGAAAGACTGCAGGGTGAATGGAAGTATGTACAAATGGGTGAAAGCATATTTGTATAACAGAAGATCCCGAGTACAGATAGATGGACTTAGGAGTAAGAAAGTTTTGCTGCGACATGGCGTCCTACAAGGAGGTGTCCTGTCCCCCACACTCTTTATAGTCTACTATATCAATGACCTGGTTTCTGTACTACCTCATGGAATTAAAGCTGCAATGTATGCTGATGATTTGGTACTCTGGTGTACAAATGAACACGCAACAGTGGCCACCAGACTGCTACAAAGAGCCATAGATGCAATGGCTGAATAGGCCGACAAATGATGTGTCAGCATCAACATAGACAAATGCAGCACCACCCTCTTTAACCTCTCTCTAAAACAAAAATCAGGCGTCATGCACATAAATGGAGTACCCCTGTGAGAGGATAAGGATCCCACATACCTCAGAGTAACGTTTGATGATAGGTTAACATGGAGAAAACACATCAACAAGGCAGCCATCAAATCAGAAGGAGGGTAGCCATTCTGAGAAAACTAAGTGGGACCACATGGGGTGGTAGCGGGAAAATACTTAGGAAAGTTTACCAACAAAGTGTTCGACCACATCTTGAATACGGATCAACAGCATGGAGTTCGGCAGCAAAAACCACATTGCAAGAATTAGACAAAGTGCAAAATCAAGCACTCAGAGTTACCACAGGCAGTATAAAATCAACACCTTTAGCTGTGATGGAGAAAAAATGGGGATGATCCAAGCACTAAGTGAACGCAGAGACACCAAGATGCTTTTACAAGCAGAAAAGTTTCTTAGTATGCCCATTCACCCCATAAATGAAAGATTCCAAAATCTAGCTTTAGGACGACTAAAGAGAAGTAGTTTCATCCACCAGGCCAAGCGGCTATGCAGACAAACCTCTGATTTGAATGCAACTGATAGATCCTTAAATGCTGTCCCAGAACGGAGCCTGGAGAGAGGAGTATAAGTTTCCAATACACATCAAGACAGAAGTGAAAGGAGTATTTGACAAGGAAGAACAAAACAGTGTGCAGCGCAAAACAGCCACCCTCAGTCTTCTTGATGATGAATACCCAAGAATCTTTGGGTCCGTATTTACACAGATGGGTCAGCAGAAAGTGCAGTCAGGAACGGAGGTGCAGAAATGTACATTGAGTTAATAATACCAGAGATACAGCCAAAATACCATCAGGAAAGCACTGTCACAACTATGATGCAGAAGTTCAAGCCATAAAGATAGCGGTAGAGAAACTACTAAACACAGGGTATTTTTCACAATCAGTGGTATTCCTGGCAGATGCAAAAGCTGTACTTCAGGCACTCCAGTCTGGAAAATTACCAAGCATACGGACACTATTATCCGAACTAGGCAACCGTTGTAAATTAATAATGCAGTGGATAGTCGTGGACTATCTTACAGTCCTTAAGAGAGAGAATAGGAACTTTTGAGCTGAAATGCTATAGAAAGATTCTCAGAATATCTTGGACAAAGAAGATAAGAAATATTGACATCTTAAAAGATCTTAACATCAAGGAAGATTGGCTAATAAACAGCATCCTTTCTCGAAAGCTGAAATATTTTGGTCATATCAAGCGCCACGACGGATTGGAAAAAAAATTATAGCAGAAGGCATGGTACCAGGAAGGAGGGGCAGAGGTCCACCGACACAAAGATGGGCACAGGATATAAGTGACTCCTTGAGTGTGAAAGTTCATGAGGCGGGAGAACTGGCAAGAGACCGAGTTTCTTACAGGCAGACTGTGATGAGAGCGACGTTCTGTAAAGGACCTGCTACATGATGATGATAATGAGTGGATACCTTTCCACTGTGGAGTTCCCGGAAACGAAAGAGCTGATAAACTAGCTAAGGAAGGTGCAACTGAAGAACAACCTGACATACCAGTCTTTTATCAACAGAAGAAGAGAATGATTAAATCAATCAGAATGCCACCGAAACTGGCACAAGACGATTATCATATTATGGACAGACCAGAGCAAGTCATTATCCTTCGCCTTAGAACAGGTCACAGTCGACTTTGCTGCCACATGTACAACAAATTTAGGATTGGCCAATCAGCCATGTGTACCTGTGGACTGGCACCTGAGACAACAGATCACATCCTCCAAGATTGTCCCAGATTCAACGCTTCAAGGCAAAACTTCTGGCCAAAAGAGACACTTGTGGAAGTCAAACTTTATGGGCCGCTTAGTGAATTACAAAAGACAGTGAAATTTATACTAGAGACAGCATTGCATATATAGATAATTTATTTCATGCGAACGAAAGAAGAAGAAGAAGTAAAGCTCTTCAGAACTTTATTTGTCATCTATATGTCCAGCTTGGACATATAACTTTTACATGACGGTATCAATGTACCTACAAAAAAGTAAACTTGTTAATTTGCTTCTGCCTAGACCCATTTATGATAATGTTGCATTCTCCCAGAATTAGTTTTCGTCTAATTACCATAATGGTAGTTTTGAAAATACTGTAAGCAATTTCATTATTGGGTTACACCTCGGTTTTCAATAATCAGTAAGCTAAAATGTTATATAAATAACGTTCAGTGCTTTTTTTTTAATGTTATGATTTCAAGTTTATATTTGAAATTAAAGCGTCTCGCTGATAGAAATGGGAGTTGTGTAAGCGATAGATATTTTAAAACCAGTGACTGTTTCTGCCATTGAATTCCTTTCCTAACAGGCAGCATACAGCAATGAGCAAGGATGTACAGACGAAGTGAGGCAGACTGTGCACACAATTGACAAAGATAGTAAAAGGGTATTGGGAATCCTCATTTACTAAGCGAACACACTGACGCCCTTGGGAAACATGTACTTCACATCAAAACCGTAACCTACAAAGGGGTCAAGATGTAATAAAGAAGTGTGAAGGCAATTGTTATTTCCGCATTAGAATCATTACTTATGTATGTAAACGTTTAATGGGGACAGGAAGGGGGTGATTGTAATTTTCTTTTTTAGTAATATTTTTCTGTTTGTTGTGATGTTCATGTTTTGAATCACATGTTTTCTCGTTGACATACGGTTTCAATCTCTCAACAATGAGATAACTAACATTATCGACGGCAGATTATCTGTCTATTTCTAACCTCAACAGTTTGTATCTAAGTGTAGACAACCATGATCTAAGTGTAGGCAACCATGATCTAAGTGTAGGCAAATATGATCTAAGTGTAGGCAACCATGATCTAAGTGTAGGCAACCATGATCTAAGTGTAGGCAACCATGATCTAAGTGTAGGCAACCATGATCTAAGTGTAGGCAACCATGATCTAAGTGTAGGCAACCATGATCTAAGTGTAGGCAACCATGATCTAAGTGTAGGCAACCATGATCTAAGTGTAGGCAACCATGATCTAAGTGTAGGCAACCATGATCTAAGTGTAGGCAACCATGATCTAAGTGTAGGCAACCATGATCTAAGTGTAGGCAACCATGATCTAAGTGTAGGCAACCATGATCTAAGTGTAGGCAACCATGATCGAAGTATATTCTAACATAATACATCTCCACAGAGGTTGACGTTTAGTATCCGCCTTGCACACCCACTGGATTCTGGGATGTAAGAAAGCAAATGATAATTTATTTTTAAATCCCTATTGAGTCTGTGAGAAGCAAACACTCTACAGGATAATAACGCTGACTTTGCTAGATTGTTTCTGAGTCGTCAGTGTGGACAATCAATGCTTCGGATCTGAATGAGTTTAAACACGCAGTTTTCCGGAAAATAAATTGTACATTTTCCATTCACTTTTAAATTTAGGAATTTATTTTATGAATTGATTGGTAGGAGGATTTACCGTTCCATATTCAAAGTTAAAAGCAACAATTATAATTAAACTAATTGTATAGTGTGTTATTGCTCAAATGAAATATCCTATTTTCCCCACATAATTTTTCATTTGTATTGGTACTAGTGGAAATATAACTTTGAGTTGGCTACTGAAGATGCGGACGAAGCACTTATAGGAAAATACACTGTTTTAATGTCCGATCTCAATGCAGCTAAAATTTATTCAAACTGCGAAATAGCTACTAGGTAGTAATTCACAACATTTGTCCCATAAACTCATAACGAGAAAATAATTCACAATGTATGTCTCATAAACACATACCAAGAAACTAATTCACAACATATGTCTCATAAACACCTAACGAGAAACTAGTTCACAACATATGTCTCATAAACACCTAACGAGAAACTAGTTCACAACATATGTCTCATAAACACATA
Source organism: Candidula unifasciata (assembly GCA_905116865.2). NCBI lineage: Eukaryota > Metazoa > Mollusca > Gastropoda > Stylommatophora > Geomitridae > Candidula > Candidula unifasciata. The sequence continues at coordinate 141,083 of CAJHNH020000314.1, forward strand.
ACGAGAAACTAATTCACAACATATGTCTCATAAACACCTAACGAGAAACTAGTTCACAACATATGTCTCATAAACACCTAACGAGAAACTAATTCACAACATATGTCCCATAAACTCATAACGAGAAAATAATTCACAATATATGTCTCATAAACACATACCAAGAAACTAATTCACAACATATGTCTCATAAACACATAACGAGAAACTAATTCACAACATATGTCTCATAAACACATAATGAGAAACCGCGTGAGAGATCATGAGACTTACATAGGTTTCTTCAACCGTACTCGAGGAAGGAACAACAGTTTCCAGTCTGTAGGAGAACGCACTGGGTAAAGAAGGTAGTGGTCTACTCTGAACTAGATCACCTGGGAAAAAAATTGGTATTTAATATTTAATATGTAATAACTTAATATTTAGTTAAATAAACATAAAAAACATGATGGTGAACTATAGAAATAAGTGTCTTGTGCCTTCGGCTTGATGAAGTCTTTGTTGTGGACTGAGGAGAAATTGCCCGTTTTGATCTGATCTTAGTGACTCTGAATGACTTGCGGAATCACCACTTGGTTACATCCTGCTTCTCCAGCGGACACACACTTTCCGTATTTTTCCTGCATAGCAATAAATGATATCATCATCAAGTGCCTTGTCGACTTGCATTGGGAATTCTCCACAATCGGCGATCTACAAAGCATTTATCAGTTCGTGTATTGAAACCCTTCGATGCCATGACCAAAAAAAAAAAAAAAAAAAAGGCTGTCAAGTACCTTCTCGAGCTGTCTTTCTCTGTTTCTCTTTCCACGGAACTTTCAGTGGTCACAACATGACCAAGTTTCCCTCTTCTCATAGCACGACAAAAAAAATTGATGACTGTCTCTTTCTGATATTTGTTTTTCTTAGATATCCAAAGAATTCTTAAGATTCTCTGTAAAATCAAATCTTAGAGCCCTACATATATTGTTCAGGTTGTTTATTAACTGTCCAGGATTCACAACCGTATGTTAAAACTCGCCCTATATAGCTTGCGAGAATTCTTTTCCTAACCTCCAAAGACATGGATTTATTGCACAAAATGTTTTTCATTAAAAAAATTCAGTTTAGGTGTGTCTTTTTCTTTTCTTTTTCTCGTGATAGTCTTTCATCGAATGTTATCCATGCGCCTAGATACTTGTATTATGATTTGTCCTAAAATACACCTTGACTTTCGTTAGTGGTGAACCCAACTCGACCGGAGAGGCCCTAGACGTCGTTTACGGAGGCGCACAGATTTCTGACGAAGTGCAGACGAGGATTAGGTTTCCACCTGCACGCGATAGGGTGTCGCAATCCAATCAGAGAAATGGGAAGGATAGAGGACTTTGGTGGCAGTGAATCCACATCACTCGCCAGAATGGCAGACTTGGGAATTAAGATCGGCACAGCAAAAAACGAGACGCACACCGGACACGTCAGAAGACTTGTTAATCAACATAGAACTGGTACTATTAGACATCGGACGTTGAGGTTCATACTGAGGGGAGGATCTGAGCACCTATGGACATGTCCTGAGTGCAATGATGATAACCCAACTAACTAACTAACTAACTAACTAACTAACTAACTAACTAACTAACTAACTAATCCAAGCTCGAGGTTGAATTGTGTGAGAAAATTATTAATAAATTTAAGAAAACGTCGCTAGTTGACAAGCTAACAAGGTTTGGTGACTTTGCAATCACTGTGACATCCAGTTCGGGACAGTTGAAAAGACGCAGCCTGGCGTCAGGCAGGAAAAAGCCGAAGGCAGAGAGACATCCAGAAGTGCCGAGCAGACAAGAATGCACTCAGAAAAAGAACGGTTAAAGCCGCTAACGGGAGGGCTGTACAAGGTCTGGTTGCACCTAAAGAGCCGCTACAGTGCCCTCTGTCGCGTCTAGCGTTTCTGTAGGAACAGGTGGACAACCAAAAAGGAGCGTGAGATGTTCTTTAGGGACCAGTTTCAGTTTACCGAAGACCAGTTCGAGCAACCAAAGTCTGAGACTCAGGTGGTCGGTAAGGAGAATCTGGAGTCACGTCTACTGGAGATGTACTCCGATCGGACAAGGAATGAACCTCTCGATGACAACCCAGAGATCACCTGCGGCCGGAAGCGGCCAGAGTTGCCGAAGTTACCGTTAAAAAAGATGCCTTCCCCTTGGTCTGAGGTCTAAGAGGTTGTAAAGAGAGCTAGCGGCAAGTCTGCCCCAGAGCCCAACGATGTACTGTACGTCATGTACAGACGCTGTAAGAAAATTCTCTGAATGCTTCACCGCTTGTTAATATTAGCCTGGAGACGAAAGCACATATGTACTCAGTGACAGAGAACCAACAGAGTCTACATTCTCAAGGAGCGAGACTCCTCCAGTCTGTCCCAATTCAGACCTTTCTCGCTGTTGAATAGTAAAGGCAAGATATTCTTCTCGGTGATGGCTCTCAGGCTCACACTGTATTTGATGGCGAACAAATACATCGAACGGTGAATCCGGGCGTTCCCATTTGCCTTGACTACGCGACTATCGCCTATAGGTTGGTACCCTATAAGCTATTGTTGCAGGCCTGTTGCATGTTCCGACACAGGTTACCGAAATGCTCGTGCAATGTTTCGCAAAGTTCGCCATACGCTTCTCTACAACGAGATGGACTGAACTTCAAGTTGGGGTAGCAATGGGATGTACGATCTCGCCGATTATGTTTGTTATGTGTTATGGCCATGCAGGTCATGTTAGACGGGACTACCGACTACTGGCAAGGCCTTCAGGTTAGGGATATTAGATGCCGCCACTGCGTGCATTAATGGATGAAACAACTATTATAATGGACAGTGAAGATGATGCCCGCTAGGTTCTGAAAAGGTTTGACGGCGTTGTCGAATGGTGTGAAACGCAGTTTAAACCGTAGAAATCAAGAAGCCTTTCAATCCTAAAAGGTAAGATGTCGGCAGTCAGTTTCACAGTGGCAAAGAATCGGAGCCCCACGGTTCTGTAGGAACTGATGAAGAGAGTCAGCCTTCCAAGTTATGTGATAGAGCGGAAGTCCAGCGCATACACGAGTCACTGGCAATAGGTCTCCTTGTGATCGAGCAATGCAGGTTGATTGGAAAGATTAAGGTCTGATGTCTCCAGTTCATGTTGATTCCAAAGCTCCTCTGGCTTTTGCCCGAGTACGGGGTGAGCATGACTGCAGTGGAAGCGATGAAGAAAAAAAAAATCAACACAGCCATGTGGAAATGGCTTGGGGTACCGCCTTGTGTAACCGTTTTAGCTCTATATTTTAAACAAGCTAAGCAGGTACTTCCGTTTGAGTCAATAAACGAAGTGTTTAAAGTCATCAAGGTAAGACTCGCGATAATGCTGCAAGATTCTTTAGACCCCACGGTGGCAGCTGTCCAGTTCGCTCTAAAGACAGGTAAGAAACAGAAAGTCTTACATGCGACAGAATCTGCACAAGATGCACTGAAATTGAAATAAGTCATGGGGTACACACAAACTGTCCGACGTGTCCTATGGCACGGCCAAAGTCACAGCCAAAGAGCGCAGAGACATGGTGATACAGCAGATAGGGGACGCCGAAAACGAGACTCGGGTCCAAAAAGCAGCCCAGCAGTCGCAGCAAGGTCAGTGGATCGACCTCGTATGGAGTGAGATCTGGCGAATGGCCCCGCTGCAGCTGAGCTTTATCGTAAGATCTGCGTACCATGTGTTGCCGTCTGTATCTGTATATGTGTGTATCCTGTGTGGCAAAGACTGCCACTCCCGCATCGGACTTTACAGTCACAGCAGATGCGTTCTCTTAAAAATGGAAAGTAAAAATGCAAAATTATATTGTTTAATTTGTAATGAAACATTTAATACTATAAAAGAACTAACACAACATGAAAAATCAACAACACATAAAAAGAAAGAATTGAAAAACAGAATTTCTAAATCAAAAAACACATTCAAAAATGTTTTAATAACTTATACAATTCCAAAAAGAGGAACAAATATAAATACTTATTTTAATAAAATTTATTCTCATGTAGAAAGAATTCTAGACAATTATACATTAATTAAGTTTAAGTTCACTATTGATTGTGTTTTCACTCATCCAATAAATTATAGTGATATAGTGGTATATTTTAATTCTGGTTATTTTAATTTAAATTCAATGAATCAATTTGAAGAAAAATGTAATACAATATAACAAAAATTTATTGCTTGGGTAGATAGTTTTCAACAAAAAGGAAGTGGATATAATTTCGATCATATTAATCAAACTGAATTAAGTATTGTAAAAGTAAAACCATCTTATTTTAAACTTCCCTTTAAAAAAAATAATAACATTCTAAATATACAAAACAAGGATGACAAATGTTTTCTATGGTGTATTATAGCTACTGATGTAAAAATTAAATCTCACCCAGAAAGAGTATATCATTATAGAGAATATGGAAAATACATTAATATGGAAAAAATTGATTATCCTGTTAAAATAAATGATATTCCAAAGTTTGAAAAAAGTAATGATAATATAAGTATAAATGTTTATGCTCTTCAAGATCCAAAAAATTTAAAATCCCTATATCCGATATATATTACAAACCATTCAAATAGAGATCATTTTATTGGTTTATTATATGTTGAAAATGAAGGAATAACACATTATTGTTTAATTAAAAATCTTGAAGCAATTTTATCTAGTAAAGGCAATAGAAGATATTTATGTAGAAGATGTTTACAATCTTATACTACTTCTCAAGCATTAATCAATCATCAAAAAGATTGTAGAAATCAACCATTATCAAAACCTATTCTTCCCACTGAATAAAATTATATTTTCAAATTTAAAAATCATCACTTTAAATCTAAATTACCTATTGCTTTCTATGCAGATTTTGAATCATTAAATATTCCAAGGTTTTCTTGTCAACCAAATCCTAATGAATCGTATACAGAGAAAAAATTTAAACAAGAAGTATGTTCATTTGGTTTATATGCAGTATCTGATTACCCAGATTTATGTTGTTGTCCCTATTATATTTATACAGGATTAGATGCAAAAGAAAGATTTGTTGAAGATATTGTAAAGGAATTTTATCATATAGATTAAAATTTAAATTATTGTAAGAAATCACAACATAAACTTACTTATCAAGAACAAATAGATTATATTAATTCATCAAGTTGTTATATGTGTAATAAAGAGTTTGATGGTGATGATGAAAAAGTAAGAGAACATAATCATTTTAATTGGAAATATAGAGGAGCTGCTTGTCAATCTTGTAATACAAAAGAAGGAAAGGATTCAAAATTATTCCAGTATTTTTTCATAATGGTAGTAAATATGATTTTAAGTTTATAATTACTGAGCATAAAAAATATGAAACTAAATATAATAAAGTTTTAATATTACCTACAAATTCAGAAGATTTTATAACAATTACATTTAGTAGTTATTATAGGAAACTTGTGTTCATAGATAGTTATAGATTCTTATCCGCTTCTATTGATAATGCTTCAAAAGGATTATTAGATAAAGATTTTAAACATTTACAAAACTATTTTAATAAAAATGAATTTAAAGCATTAAAATATATTGTAGATGGTAAAAAAAAACGTTCAAAGGTGTTTATCCATTTGAATATATTGATTCCATATAAAGATTATAAGAAACTGAATTACCTCCAATAGAAAAATTCTATTCTACTTTAAGACAAGAAAATATATCAGAAGAAGAATATGAACATGCTCAAAATATTTGGAAAACATTTAACTGTAAAACACTTCAAGATTATCACGATATTTATTTAAAAACAGATGTATTAATTTTAGCAGACGCTTTTGTAAAGTTTAGAGAATTCTTTTTAAAACATCATGAAATAGATCCATGTTATCGTTTTTCAGCTCCTGGATTAACATGGGAATATGGATTAAAATATACTAGAGTAGAATTAGAATTATTAACAGATTATGATATGTTACTTATGTTCGAAAAAGGAATAAGAGGTGGATTTTCTGGTGTTTTAGGAAGTAGATATGCTAAAGCATTTAATAAACAAACACCAAATTATTATGGAGATGGAAATACAATTCTTAAAAATAAAGAATCGGAAGAAATATTAAAACACTTAAAGAAACAAAAAGAAAATGGTGAAAAATTAGATATTAGTAAGTTCCTGGGATTAAATTATTTTTTATACTTAGATGCAAATAATTTATATGCTTGGTCAATGTCTCAAAAACTTCCAACAGGTGATTTTAAATGGGAAAAAGATCCCAAGTATTATAAAAATATTCCAGAAGGAAGAGGTTGTATAATAGAATGTAATTTAGAATATACAAAAAAAGCAAAAAAGAAAACATATAAATATCCATTTGCTCCTGAAAGTTTAGTTTTAAAAAAAGAAGAATTAACTCGATATCAATTAAAGTTATTAGGTGACAATAAATTAGGAGAAGTTCCTAAATTAGTCTTAAATTTAAGAGATAAAGAAAAATATATTCACCATAAAATGTTAAAATTTTATTTATCTCAAGGAATGAAAGTTACTAAAGTTCATAGAACTATTTGTTTTAAAGAAGAAGATTGGTTAAAACCAGATTGATTTTAATACACGACAAAGAACAAATGCAACATCACATTTTGAAAAAGATTTATGGAAATTAATGAATAATGCATTATATGGTAAAACTTTAGAAAATATAAGAGGAAGAGTTAATTTAATATTAGTTTAAACAAAAGAAGAAGCTAAAAAATATTGTTCTAAGCCTTCATTTAAAGATGTTATTTATTTTAAAAAAGATTTAATTGAAATACAAATGAGTAAATCCACAGTAAAATTTAATAAGCCAATTTATACAGGCATGTGTGTTTTAGATTATAGTAAATTATTAATGTATGGCTTTTATTATAATACTTTCAACAAACACTTTCCTGATAACGAAATATTATATTCCGATACTGATTCTGTATTTATAAATGTCTTTACAAATGATTTATATAAGGAATTAGAAGTTATTCAAGATGAATTAGATACCAGTGATTATCCAAAAGAAAACAATCTATATTCAGATAAAAATAAAAAAAGTAATTGGAAAATTTAAAGATGAATTAAATGGAAAGATTATAACTGAAATAGTTTGTTTAAGAAGTAAAGCATATAGTTTTAAAACTCTTGAACGGAGTTAATCCTATAAATATGAAAAGGATAGGAAAAAATTAAAAGGAATCAGTATGACAACTTTTAAAAAAGAAATTAAATTTAAAGATTAATAAAAAAAAAAATTTTTTTTTCAGTAATTGAAAGATATCATAAAATGAAAACAATGAATTCAGATAAACACGAAATGTTTATAAATGAATTAAATAAAAAATCATTATCAGCCTTTGATGATAAAAGACATATATGTGCTGATGGAATAAGAACATTACCACATGGTTTAATAAATTAAAACATAGTTTTTTGTATTTCCTTTTCATAAAAACTTCCTATAATTTCTTCACCTTCTAAATCTGTAATTTTATAAGTAATAGGATTTGTATATAAAACTTCACTAATAATAAATATTTCTGTTGTCCAGTTTGGTGCATATCCTTTTTCAAAAAACTTCTTTTTCTTTGTTATTCTTACTCTATCGCCTATTTTAAATTTAGGTTTTATTTCACCATATTCAGTTTCAGAACCATATAAGTTTTGTCTTACTATATTTTCATTAGATTTTTTACTAGCTTCCACAGGAGTCATTTCTATAGAATTGTGATATGTGTTATTATAATCAGTAACTAAGTCATCCAATATGTTATAATATTTTGTTACATTATTAGCAGTAAAATATTTATACATTTTCTCTTTCATAGTTCTATTCCATCTTTCAACCACACTACTTTTTTCTTCATTCTCTGTAGAATACATTTCAATGTTATTAACTTTTAAAAGATCCTTAACATATTTATTATAAAATTCACTTCCTTTATCAACCCATAGTTTTTCTGGTTTTCTATTGTCTTTAGAAAATATCTTTTTAAATCCTTCAGCAAGAGTTATTCCACTTTTATTTTTTAATGGAATCATCCATCCATATTTACTAAAAACATCAATAACAGTAAGAATAAATTTATATCCTTTATTTTGTTTAGAATAAGAAGACATATCAACTAAATCTGCTGCCCATATTTGATCTATTCCTTTTACCATAACTCGTCTTTTTTTTTAATTTCTCAATAACTGGTTTATGTAATTCATCAGCTAAATAATTACTCCATAAAATAGATTTCTTTATCCCTTTTCCAAAAATATGTAGATTATAAATAAGTTGCCAGACATCTTCTAAATTTATTTTTTAAATTATTAAAAAATATATATACTAACCAACTACAACAGCCATTTAATTTCCATCTGATTGGAATTTTATTATTTTATCAGAAATTACAACAGCATAAGCTTCTGTTTTAGCATTAACATTAGTAATAAAAGTTGCTTTCACTTGAATATCAGTTGTGCTATATTTTAATCTTTCACTTCGTTTACTAACATCAAAAACGAATAATGGATATAAATTTTTATAATGTTTAGTACTAACATTCCAGCTACTTTCTACTCCATAAAATTTTGATAAAAACTCTTCAGCAACACCATAAACTCTAGAGAATTGTTGTTTAGAAAAATTTAAATTATAATCTACTTCTGGATATCTTCTTGAATTTAATGTTACATAGATGTTTTTTATATCACATTGATCAAACACTGATGCATTTTTATCTTGATCTGATTTTTGATTTGTTTGAAAAGCTATTATAATCCATCTAGGACTTTCTGAAGAACTTTTAACAGATAATCTCCATGAAAAATTTGTTGCTTCTGGAACATAAAGAGAATCGCATTGTCTAAATCTATATCCTACATTAAATGCAATCTTACTTTCAATCAGCTTATATAACCTTTCTTTTCGTTCAAAAGATGGCTCAACATGTGGAACAAACCACGATAATTTATCTAGAATAATTTTTCCATCAGCTACTGCAGTATCTTTAAATATAGCATCATCATCTGATTTTCTGTTCAAAGTTAATTGATGTTTAAAACCGTAAATTATTTTATTATAATCATCTGTAAAACCAAAAATATGTTTTAATTGAATTCTAAAACTAAAAGATCCTTTAGGATTTGGTTCTTCAATAATAATATTGTGTCTTATATTAAACCAGTATTTGTTGTCAGATCTGCAGCATTATTATTATCTTTACACCACATAAAATTTAAAGCAGAAGTTTCATAAATATCTGAGTATTTTAAAAGACCTATCATTGTTGCGGCTTGTCCTGGGTGATTAATATTTTCTTTTTCTTGTCCAGATAGTTGATATATTCTATTTTGAAACATATGCATTAAACCATTATGACTCAGTGAAATTAAATCTGCATTAACATATGAGGAGCCGTCTGTTTTTACAAGTCTTCGTTCAATAATTAAATAACTTTCACTAGGATGTGTATATAGATCTTGTGATTGAATGACTATTCTGATTTCTCCTCCACTGTTGAGATTTGATGTTAAAGATTCTAGAGTATATTCATAAACTTCATAATTGTCTATACTTTCATCAATTATTAAATTGGCATCTATTTGTAAAATTTCTTCATTCATTTTTAATAAGATAAAAAGTGTGTATTTTTATAAAGTTAAAAAGTGTTTATTTTTATAAGTATAAAATACTCTCCATTGTAACAGGTAAATCTGTTTATCTGATGCGTTTAAATAAAAGTTATTCCAGATTGAAATTTCATCAAAAACTAATGTTCCTTCTGCACGTTGTGTTTCTATTGTAAAAGGTATAACTATTATTTTATCATTTAACCCTTCTCTTTTTATTATAATTTTAAAATCTGTATTAGGAGTTTCACATTTTATCTCTAAACCAGATATAATCTCATAAAATGTATTATTTCCTATAATAAATCTCCCTTTAATTATGATAGTTGAACCATCAGGAGGATTTTTAACAAAATCTATTTCTTCTTTGAATTCAGCTTTAAAATATAGTATTCCTAGAATTAGACTCGCTCTAATAAAATATTCTAAATTATCTCTTTTTAATACTGATTCTCATTATTAGGTGAAGCCACTAAACGTCCCAGTATTTTTCCTGAATTAAATATTTTTAATATAATATGATTATCACCTTTGGTTAATATTTTATCTGCAGATAATTTAATATCAACATCCCAACAAAATTTCAGAGGCAAAGGAATCCATTTTTCCTTTGAATACACAAATGTTAATGGTTGATTTTCTATACCACCATTATCTATTACATTGCCGCCAGTTTCTGATAAATTAATTTCCTGTCTAATATATATATTCCTTTTTCTGCAAGTTTGAAACCATATAAACCATCCTTTTTTCCTTGTTCATTAAATCCTTCTACATTCTCAAAATCATCCAAATTCAAAGCATAATGATGTATAGGTTGAATTATAGATGTAAAAGGTTCATCACCCATTGAATCTAAAATATCTACAGACATTTTATAAGAAGAATTTTATAAGTATTTAATTTCATTATCACTAACAGGTTGTGTTGTTAATCTTATACGACAGATAAAATAAAAATCATGAATTTTAATAGTATTCAAACTAATTGTCTGGTTTTCTAGAGTTATTTTTAGTCCTTGTGTAACAAATCTCATTTGATATTTTATTGTATCTTCTTTATATGTTATGAATTTAAAATCATAGTTAAACTTCTTGGGACTTGCAATTAGTAATCCTGGTAGTATTTCTATTTTATCACTTTTTTTTACGAATTTTACCTTCAATTAATATTGTACTACCAACAGGTGGGTTATTTATAATATCTTTATCTAGTGAATGATCAATTTCAAATTTAAGATAGGCTTCCTTTTTTTCAGGTGAAGAAATACAATAACCCTTTTCATCGCTTCTTCTCATTAAAACTGCATGACCTATTAAATCTTTTGGAGGTTGAGAAACTAATTTTCCAAATATTGTTCCAGAATTAATTATAGCCAATATACCTCCACTTCTATAAAATGTATAAGGCTTTAATATAATATCAATATCCCACTCATATTTTATAGGTATTGGAATCCATTTATTCTCATCATATACAAATATTAAAGGTTTTCTTTCTATACCACCGTTATTAATACCTGATAAATTAATTTCTTGTCTACTATATATTCCCTATTCTGTAAGTTTTAAACCATACAAACTATTCCTTTTTCCTTCATTATCAAATCCTTCTACATCCTCTAAATCATCAAGATTTAAAGCATATTTATGTAGAGGTTGAATCGTAGAAGATATCATGTGCTCCGCATCATCCATTGATCCAAAAATATCTACAGACATTTTAATAGAGAAAAAGTTATATCTTGAAAACTTCTACCACTAGTAAGTTCTTTTAAAACATGTAAACACAAATGACCACAAATTACTGTGTTGAGATTTTGTATTTGATCTGTTGAATAGTGTATATCACCTGGCTTTTCTCTAAGATAATCAGTCATTTCCAATGGAGGTTGAATTCCATAACTATCAAAATAAATCTAATTATTATCATTTTTTTACCACGCAACCCAATGAGTTCTTTTTGTTTCATCAGTAAAATCTCAATCTAAATTCATTATTCCACATTCATTTTTTCTTGATTTTTTTAGATAATTCTGTTCTTAAAAATACACCTCTGAAATTAGGAATTTTTAACTTTTTAACAGCATCTAGTAATTGAAAGTTTGAAAGAGGTTCATTAGGTAAAGATAGATTTCCTACTTGTATAACTGACATTTTTATGTTTATTAAATAGACAATGTCTGCAATACTTTATTGTGTAAAATGTAAAAACAAAACAGATACTTTAGATTTAATACAAACTAAAAGTAAAAATAATAGAAATATGTTAAGAGAAAAATGTGCAGTATGTGGTACTGTAAAAAAAAATTAATTTATTAAATCTATACAAGGAGGAAACTTAAATAGTATAATAAATAAGCTTCCAATTGAATTACATTTACCAGGTCATAATTTTACAGGACCTGGAACTAATTTAAAGAAAAGGTTAAAAGAACCTTATGGAAATCCTCCTGATTTTACACCTCAGGAATGGAGTAAACCAATTAATAGAGTGGATGAAGCTGCTATGCATCATGATATTTGTTATTTACAAAATGAAGATAAGAAAACTAAAAATGAAGTATGTGATAAAAAGATGTTACAAGATTTAAATATTTATAATCTTATTTTAAGAGAAAGAATAGATAAAGGAATTGTTCGTAATATTATTAAAGCTAAAGTGGCATTGGGGAAATGGCGGGGGGTGGGGGGGGGACTCCACTACGTTATTTTTAGTATTTAAAAAATGGAACAAGTAATTTCTAACTTTATAAATGAAATTAAATATTATATATCTGATGAAAAAATACATAAATTTAGGAAAGTTGTTAGACATTTTGAGAAAGTAAATGGTTTGAAGTTAAAAATTGAGTGGGAAGATGTTTTACCCAACAATGTAATAAATAGAATTAAAATGATTCCAAAAGATTTAGAACAAAGATTATATGAAATATTGGATGTGGAAGAAGTTAAATTTAAAATTAATAATGAAAGTTCAGAAGATGAAATTGTTGATACGTGTTTAAAAATATTAAACCATTTAGATGATATTGAAAAAATAAATAAAGGTTATTATTTTAATCTTGGATATTTATTAAGTATTCTTAAATCTAAATATAGTAGTGAGAAAGAGTTTTTGGTTTTTGCTAAAGAAACATTTAATAGAAGTAAATCAGTTATTAATGACTATATAAGATTTTATAATAGTTGTAATCAGTATTCTATTTTATTAAATTGCAATTTATCATATAGAGAGATTATAATAAATTTATCTGAAATAAAAAATATTCTTGATCACCACGGTGGTCAAAATTAATTATTTTTTAGTTATTAAAAGTGCTAAAAAATTAAATAATAAAATAAAAGAATTAAGATAAATAAGATAAATATTTAAAAAAAAATTATATTATTCAAATAATTTAGTTTCGTATTTTGAAATTATAAGATTTATTTTCTATTTCATTATATATTTGTATTGTAACAATTTTTTTAATTAAATTCTTTTTATCCCACTTCCTCTTGCTAATATATTATTTAATAACATTTTTGATTCAGGAGTTAATTTAGTTGTTGTTTCAGGCTGTTGGGATGGAAAGATTTTATTGATAACTTTTTCACTAGCTTTATTACCTAATTCTGTTGCAGCTTTTTTACCAACATTTACAACTACTTCTTTTGCTGCATCTTTTACAACTTGTGAAGTAATAGTAGATAATAAACTGTCAAAAAATCCTTCACCTCTAAAATATTTTTATTTATTTTTTCTTATTATTAAAGGCATTTTTAAATATTTAATTTAATTTCTAACCAGCTTGCTCCATCATTTTTTGGTAATCAGTTACAGTTATTATCTTTTGATTATAAAGTTTATTAGCTATTTCCTTCATTTCATCATTTACTCCAGTATTTCCAGCCTCTTTACTTGATAATAAGAGGCTAAATTTTTTTTACCAATTCATTTGGATCTGCAGAAAAAGAAGGGATTTCCTTAATAGATAATGGTCTAGTTTTCCATAAATCACTTATTATATTTTTCCATTTTGTTCCAGTACTAGAAGATGGTTTTTTATTAGGATCATAATCTACATACAGGGCATTAGTAGCATATAATATATTTGCATACTTCTTTTATCATCTTCTGAATAATTTTGTGGATTATTACGAGTTAGTTATTCCAATAAACCTGGAGTTCCTGTATATCTATTTTCATTTAAAATAATATCATTACCATCAATTTTTACTTCTTTATTTCCAATATAAAGTTTATTATCCGTAGAACGAATACCATATTTTGTATCTGCATTTTCTTTATCTTCACATATTTTTTGTAAATATTCTACAGCTACTTTTCCATAACTAGAGAAATTCTGCGGAGGTTGTTCTGTAGCAATTAGTCTTTTATTTGGTAATTCTAAAGCTAATTGTTTAGGTATTTCACTAATTGCTTTCTGAGTAATTTCAGCAGATTTTTGTTGACTTTCTATTATCGGTGAAAATATTTTACTCATATCTCTTTTCATTTCAATATCCCCAATTCTTTTACTCATATTACTTAATTGAATATTTCTTTTTAATTGAATAAATTCATTAACCCTTTGTTCTCTTTTTTCGGATCTGTGATATTTAAGAAAGACATTTCACTACGTTAAAAAAAAACTGTTTTTTTTTAAATATCAATTTTAATTTTCAAATTTTTGATTTATACTCATAATGAAATAATAGTTTAGCTACTTCCTTATTATTACGTCTACAATTACTATCTATTTCAATATTATTACTTCTACAAACACTATATAATAGACTTAAAACATTTTGTCTACTAATATCAATAATTTAAGATCTAATAATAGTTTAACTATTTCAATATTATTATGTTCACAAGCAATACCTAATATATTCAACAATCTCCATCTTATATTATTATTATTATTAATAATATCAATATCTTTTTGATCTAATAATAATTAAACTATTTTAATATTATTATGTTCACAAGCAATTTCTAATATTTTATTGATAATATTTTGAAAGGATTTTTGTTCATTAATTCTTTAATAGTTAAATATAATTTTTAATTGTATACTCAATTCTATTTTTTTTTTATTCTTCTAAAAAAACTTTTAATTTATTTATTAAATCCTGTTTTTCATTTGCATGATTCTCAAGATTTTTTATTGTAGTTATACATTTCTCTGCAACTTCAACTGCTTTTTGTTGACTTTCTATTATAGGAGAAAACACTTTTGTAAACTCTCTTTTCATTTCAATATCACCAAGTCTTTCACTCATGTTATTAAATTGAATATTTCTTTGTGTTTATAAATGCTCATTAACTTTTTGTTCTCTTTTTATAAGATCTGTAATATTTACGAACATTTTTAATAATTAATTTTAAGTTTTAATTGTATACATATTTCTATTTTTTGATTCTTCGAAAAACACTTTTAATTTATTTATTAAATCCTGTTTTTCATTTGTATGATTCTCAAGATTTTTTGCTGTGGTTATACGATCATGATGTTTTATTGCTTCTTTCATATCTCTAAATTTAATTTCTTCTTCTAAAATTAATTTAAATTCTTCTTCAGATATTTTACCATCTTCAAGTGCTTTGGAAATATGATTATAAATTGTATTAATTTTTGATTCTGATAATATTAAAATCTGTCTATGTTTATCAACTTTGTGTTGTAATTTTTTATTTATAAATTTTATTATAATACTTCCTGATCCCATTCCTAATGCAGCAATTTCAAATCCTAAAACTATTGAAGCAGCGATAATCGTGGTTAATAATCCGACTCCTGTAACCCCAAGACCTATTGAAGCAGTGGTTAAAATTGTGTCAGTGGTATTAAATGCTGATAATACTTTTGTATATTTTTTTTTGTTTTTCTCCTATCTTCTTTATTTTTTTCAAAACTATTTTGTATATCTAATATTTTTTAAATTCTATAATTGTTAGCTTTTATTGGTTGAATTGGTGGTGCAGTGGGTAATCGAGGATATATTCTTTCTGTTGTTTCCATTTTTATAGAGTCTAAAATAACATATTTAAAACAGAAAAATTTTAAACTAAATCACTTAGAAATCCACTACCATCATAAATATTTCCTTCTTTTGATGAATATAATCCGTCACCATAAGATTCTAATCCACCACCATTTATCGGATTTAAATAAAGACCTTTTTCCATCTGATTCAATTTTACAAACACATCCTCCTCTGCTTAAATATAATCCATCCCCTATGGTAGGACGGAGTCTGTTACCAATTAATTTTTGAACACCTGTAGAAGCAAAACCAGTAAGTGCACCAATACCTACTGATTTTGCAATAGCAGGAACAGCTGTTTTTAATAAAGGTAATACCAAAGCAGCCAGTTCAGGAAGAAAACCTCCTTGTATTTTCATATTATATTTTATTTGTTTTTTACTTAAAGTAATATCAGCTCCTTCATTTTGAGAGAGTGCTTTTTCTAATTTATTTTTCTGTCTTTTTGTTAAGGTTAAAACATCATTACCTATTTCTGTAATTCTAATAGTAACAGGAATATTATTTTTTAAAGCATGTTGTATTTTCTCTTTTTGGTAATCAGAGATATTAAATTTTACTTGTTCATATGTAGTCATTTTTAAAGAATTTTTTTATGTTTTATATTTCTCTTATATGAAACCTTATAGTAACGTTTTCACCTCTTAAATTTAAAACTTGGTTATCTTGATCAGTAATTGTTATTTTCAAGTCTGTTATATTTTTCATATTAATGGGTAAAAAAAACTAGGTTATGTGGTTTCTCAACAATTTTTCTACCTGGAGATACATTAGGAAAAAAAGAATAAATAACTGGATTTCTTGATCCATTAACAAAAACTTCCATTTATAATATTTAGATGAATTCAAATGCTATTTATATGCATAATATTTACAATATTTTCTGATTCGTGAGTACGAGATTCATATATTTTATTTTGAAATCCTAATAAATTAGCAAATGTATTCTTCTCTATAAAACTTACTTTATATCCTGCGTTTATAGTCATGACAGATTTTAGAGTTTCTTTATTTGCTTCAATTGTTATACTTGATTTTGTAATTTTACTAACTGAATCAACTGTTATCTTTACTAATATTAAGGAAAGAATAGTACGTTTCTAAATTAACTAAAGCAGTCTCATAATGTTTATCATTATCAAGTTCTAATGGTGGATTAAATGCAGTATTAAATGCTGTCTTATTACTGGAGACAACAAATTGATGTGAGACTTTGGATCTGGTGTTTTTTGCAATTTCTTTTAATAATTCTTCCATTTTTAATGAATACAAAATAAAACTAATAGACTGTAATATCCTCTGGAAAATAAAAGGTATCTAATTTATATCTATATTTTCCATTGTATTTATCGCTAGAATTATCTATAACAATAAAACCATGTGGTTTTTCCCAACACTGTTTAGAAAATTTTTTAAACTCATCTATTGACATATCAGTACTCACATGATCATTGTATATATGATTAAGATTTTTTGCATCTTGTTTGAATAAACAAATGAAATTAGCATTTTCTCTAATTTCTTGTCTTGGTAATTTGAAATAATTTTGAGCCAAATAAAAACAATCAACATTACTATGTCTTCCTCTAACATAATAATCTTCACATTTATTTTGTTTTTCTAATAAAATATCATCAAAAATCATGAGGTTTTTATCTGAGGATTTGAGATCTTTCGGATCTGGTACTTCATTGGCATTTTCAAAAAATTTACATTTAATTGGTGTTTGGGAGGAATATTTTTTTACCTGCTTCTTGTAATACTTGCTGCATTGTTAAACCTTTACCGATTATATAATCTTTATTTTTAAAAAATTGATTTAAAATTTCTTTTGGTAATCTTTGTTTAAATCCTGTTTAAATTATTTTATATTCTGGTTGAAAAAGAGATTTTTCAAACACTTGAAGGTTATCATAATCTAAGAAATCCTTTAGAAGTAGATTTAAAAGTAAATTAGTTTGTCCACAACCTGATTTACCAACAATTAATCACCTTATACTCCTAGGTAGTAGATCATTATTATTTCTGTTAGATGTGTTTTCATTCAATGAGTATTCTTCAATACTCATTTTATAGAGAGAAAATAATCTCAGGTTTGAGAACCGTTGAAAAAATGAAAGTTTGAGAATCACTAAATTGTTTAAAAATAATTTGAGAATCATTGATTTTTTTTAATAATTTGAGAACAACTGATTTATTAAATAATTTAAGATATTTTTGAATCATTTCTGGCGATAAATAACGTTTTTATAACAATTTTAAAATTGGGGTCTGTTTTAAAATAAAAGTTTTAGAACCGCTGAAGACATTTCTTTCTATTTTGTAGCGTGATAAAAAAATAATTCCTCCTAAACCAGTTTCTTTTGTAAAGACGTTTTATGGGATTGACACTGACTCCGGTTTTCTCTCAACACAAAAGAAATTATTTTAGTGGGTGCGTTAAAGCGTGACGGAGTTTGAATACACCGGTTGTTGCAGAAGTAGACCGCTGTTAATAACACATGTGCTTAGACGCAGTAGTGAGGTTGGGCACATGTGTTATAAAAGACCGTCGATCGTTGTGACAGCAAGTCTATACACATGTGCTTAGACGCAATAGTGCGATTGGACACACCGCAGGTATAGTGTGTTGGATTGAAGAAGTAAGATTGCAGAAAATCAGTATTATTATCACTTCGAATGTCAGTATTATTATCACTTCGACTGTCAGTATTATTATCACTTTGACTGTCAGTATTATTGTCACTTGTGTTTGGTGGAGTTCCTAATGATTATTATTTCGTATTATTATATTATTATTATATTATATTTTTATTATATATTATTTTTTTATAAAAAAATCATCATTAGTAGTTATAAAAATTACAACTCAGGCAAGTATTTTTATAAAACAATTTTATGTTTTCTTCAAAAATCGAACGAAAGTGAGGTTTTGAATAAAAAAATAATTTAGTAGTTATTAGTAGTTATAGTAATTATTGTCTCAGGCAAGTCCATTTTATAAAAAAGAATTTTTTTTTCAAAAACTGAACGAAAGTGAGGTTTAAAAAAAAAAAATTTTTTTTTATAAAATGGAGTGGCCTGAGACAGTAATTACTATAACTACTATCCTGGTACCCATTTAAGGCTGGATCGACCTGCGATGCCCCAGACCATGATAAAAATCCACGCAGCCAGCAGTGGGTTTCGATCGCGGTACCTTGGAATTACGAGTCGGACTCGCAACGCCTAAGCCACGGACGCCGCAAAAAATATGGAACGCTTCACCAATTTGCGTGTCATCCTTGCGCAGGGGCCATGCTAATCTTCTCTGTATTGTTAAGACCACTATAAAGGAAGTAACAGAAGAATAAAAAAGTAACAAATAACTGGTGCCATCGGAAGGTTTTACTGAGGAGAGGATCCATAGAACTTATGTACCGAACGGTTTGTTGTGCAATAAGGATGATCAGTCGATTAAGTAATTAAATATTTCGTTATTGTAATCTATCATGCCATAGTGTTGTTATCTTGTTGCTAATGAATTCTAACTGCACTTGATTGTCATTATTCTTCTAAATTTTAGAATTAAACATGTCTCCTACAAATATTACTGTCATATAAAAGCAATTTTGAATCTTCTAATTTGGTATATAACCATTCATATAATGTAAATATACTATTTCTACTTCTATTCTACTTTATAAGCTATTCGTACATTTATGGCTTTACTAGTGCCAGTTGTAAAAGAGTGAAATATGACTATGTGAAATGTTTCGATAACATTGTAAGGGTGATGACACATCAGCCAACGGTTTCAGCAGTCGGGGACGGCACGACTTAAAGAAAAAAAACACACATTTAATAGGGATAATATGCTTAGGTTATTTGCGTTAAATACCTGAAATCAGCTGCACGTCAAGGGCGACATATGTTGGAAGTGCCTAGGTAGAAACAAAATAAAACACAAATTGCTGAATATTGTTGATTTTTGAAACTGTAAATACTTGCATACAATGACATTATCATTATCGTAATCATCAACAATGACATAAACTACAACAACTTCATTATTATTTTGTTGTTGATTTCATTATCGCATCATTATCTACATTGTTCGGCCTCTTCTCTTCCTGCCCCTTTTTGTTGCTGTTCTTCTTCTTCATCTTATTCTTGTTCTTCTTTGTCTTATTTTTCTTCGTCTTCTTCTTTTTCTTTTTCTTCTTTTTCTTCACTGTCTCCTTCTTCGTTTTTTTTAAATTTGTCAAAGTCATATAGCCAGGGCCATCACTTCTGTCTACCATCTTCTGCCATATGTCCTACTTATCATTGTTGTCCTACTTATCATTGTTGTACTACTTATCATCGTTGTACTACTTATCATCGTTGTACTACTTATCATTGTTGTACTACTTATCATTGTTCTACTGCTTATCATTCTAGTACTACTTATCATTGTTGTACTACTTATAACTTCTTTACTGAATAATTTTTTCGTGGCATATTACCAGATGATCAACAGTGGTCTGCCCCTGCTTCTCTCGACCTCAAGCTTGCCAATTAAACGATAAACAGCAAGCGTTTCATTGTGTGACCCCCCCCCCCCCCCCCCCCCCCAAAAAAAAAAAAAGCTAGATTGTCTTTAGATAGCGCAAGTATCCTGGGTCTCTATGTATGCTACATTATTTTAAGAAACCTGTACTGAGCAATTTTACTGTCAATTAAATTTTCAGCATTTTTATATCAGAATTTCTCCGTGTTGTTTCGTAGTAAACCATATATGGCTCGAATTATTATTATTTTTTTTTTTCAACTGTACAGACTGAAACATCGGGTGATAGTACACATCCCTCTTAAGTGCCTGTTCAATGTTTTCAAATGTTCCTACTTGGTTTCAATTCCTATGGCCCGTTCTTGTTACCAGTATATGTTGTTTAACATTCTCATTTATCGGTAACATCAATGTGTAAAGTTTCCAACTTTCTAATAATTTTATGTTTCACTTTATTAAATGCTTTACTGTGTTTAGCAAATCAAATATACAGATCTCCTGTTATTTCAATCATTCTGTATGTGTTTCCGTGATACATGTGATGTAGTTTGTGCCTTTATCCTCAATAAAATCCTACTGATCTTTCCCAGTTTCTGGTTGTTAAATTATGGACCCTATTTCTTCTCTTTACAATTGTCGCTATAATCCTCATTGATATTTTGGTTATATTAATTTTTTTCCTTGAGCGGGGAAGAAGGGGGTAGGGGGGAGAGGGGGGAGTGTCAGTGATTGAAAAACACTATCAGGGTTTTGCTTGTCAATGTTTGCGGAAAAGTCTTCTTTTATATTCTTTAAAAAAAAAACGCATTGCTACCGAAAGGAACATACAGTGGAACCTCGCTAAACGAGCATAATTCGTGACAGAATTATTCTTGTTAAGCGAAACACTCGTTATGCGAAACAATTTTTCTCATATAAATTAACGTAAAATACGATAATGCGTTCCATGTCGAAAAAAAATACTTACAAAGTGCTATGTATAACGTTTATTCAAAGAAAATTATATACATATTGTTAAGGAGAGTGAATCATCTTCAAATTTTCTTCAAACGCGAAACGAACCCACCTGGAATGCGAATTCGATTTGCAGAAAAAAAGTTAAAATAATTATGACACATAGCTAATTTTTTTTTTCTTTTACTAGAAAGATGTACAGAGACATTTGTTTTTGCCGATGCTTAAAAATTAGGCGAAAATGCGACACAGCATTATCATTAAATAAATTTGCAACGCGCATAGCCACTTCTTTATTAGGATGATTCTTCATAATGTAAGATGCAAGAGTTTGCCATGCTTTCAGCACTTCTCTTATTTCGTCAGAAGATTGCTGCTTTTCTGTTACCTTCTCCTCCAAAACTTTTTGCTATGAAAGACAGTGCAACTCGATGAGCTCTTGGATAGTCAACTCTTGGCTGTGCTCTTCCACAGGCTCTTCGATATCACTGCTATCCACCTACAATTCCATGACTGTGGCCAAAGACATAATCTCGTTGACTACAGGTTTCACAGGTACTGTCTCGAACCCCTCAGTCACAAATCAACAACGCTCTACGGCTAAAGCTTCTTTCAAGCAGAAATTAGGGTCTTTTAGGTAACCCCTTTCCCCACCTTGTCGATCATCTTGAGGCAGGCAACGATATGGCAGTGATTTTGTTTCCAAAACTCTTCGAGAGGTTGGTCCCTTCAGTTACCTGAAAACAATGCTCAAAGATTGCTTTAGTGTAGAGCTTTTTAAAGTTAGAAATAACTTGCTGGTCCATAGGCTGGAGAAACGGAGTGGTGTTGGGAGGCAGAAACCGTATCTTGCTGAACTTAAATTCTTCAGGAAGGTCAGCTTGTAGGCCTGGAGGATTCCTGTACATATATCACAAAATAACACAAGTTTGAGAAAATGTGTGATCACAAGCAACACTACGATGCAACTGGAAGGAGTGCTAAACACAGACTGATGTAACGTGCTCACAATTCGGGACTTCTCCTCTCCTCGCCACTCGTTATGCGAAACGTCGCTCGTTAAGCGAGTCATTTTTTTTACAAATTGTTTTGCTCGTTATGCGAATTACTCGTTATGAGAGGTGCTCGTTAAGCGAGGTTCTACTGTAATCAAAATTTTGACATTTTGCATCTTTGTAACACAGAAAGGGAAATTATTCAAATTTCACACAAGAATTCCTAATCAATTGACCTTTTTTTTTTTCTTTGGGGCACTATAATTTTAGGCACACGGTTTTTTCCGTTAGTATGGTGTGTGGTCTCCTTTTGTATGGATCAGTGGCATCTCTTTTGCATGGATGAGATCACATGTCTGATATGGGACTGTGGGATGGATGCCCACTCTTCTTGGAGTGCATAGAACAGATCACGACTATTGTCTGAAGCAAAGTCTCAGTGACAAACACGTCTTTGCAGCTCATCCCTTATGTGTTCAATCGTACTCGTTTCTGCAGACAGGAATAGACAGGAAAGGGTTTGCATGTTATTGGCAGCCAGGAACTGCGTGGTCAAACCTGCAGAATGGGATCTGGCATTGTCCTGTTGAAAAAGATAAATGTTGGTATCCCACAATCGCAGGACATGTGGTCCAAGAATTTCATTGACGTATCGGCAAATTACGCCCACATATTGACTAGACACGGTAAATACCATTTGAGACTGCTTTTCACATACCCGAGTACGATATTTTACTTACTAACAAATAAAAACTCGCTGTCGGATAACTATGCGTTTCATTTTTTTTTTTTTTTTTTGACAGTACATTATCCTTGTCCACAAAACGACAATATCCTATTAATTGAAAACATTGAGTGAGATCAAAGGTTTCCTGTATGTTAGAAAAGGCATTTTAGTACAATACATCTAGAGTTAGCGGCGTCTGTGGCTTAGGCGTTGCGAGTCCGACTCGTAATCCAACGTACCGCGATCGAAACCCACAGCTTTTATCTTGGTATGGGGCGTCGCAGGTCGACCCAGCCTAAAATGGGTACCAGGATGGCTTTCCTGGGAAAGTAAAGACGGCCGGCGTATTTGCTGACCACATTACCCATCCAGTGCCGATTGGTCTGTAAAAATATGGGACGCTCTTCCCATATAGCCGATGCGCCTAAGGCGTGAAATGGGATTTTTACTTTTTTTAACTTACATCTAGAGTTAATAAATGAATATGCGGAATATTTTTTCACGTCTTGCATCACCCAAAATAAAATTTGCAGCTTATAAAATGGGATGTTTAACAAGCATCTACTCAACTGTGTGGGATTTTTTGTCTTTCTCTACTAGTAAGACATACCCCTAAAGGCGCCAGTTGAATCCAGTGTTTTCACTTTATGTAAAACTAAACTGAATATAGTCATGTGAGTACAATAACAGCACTAAATGTTCTAACAGATACATTAATTTAGTGCTAGTGTCGAGCTCCTTAGTGTGCTTCTTTTGTAGACGTACTAATAATGTCTATGTATGACAGTAAAGGCAAGCAATAGCTCGCCTACAGAAGAACAAACGGTTAATTTATATATGGAGAAATACAACAGCTAACCGTTGCTAGAAATATATAATTTGCCACACTAAATTGAAAAAAAAAAAATATTGGTCACACTCTGGACTATACGATACATACATTGTAGTGTGTGTCGACACGATATCTCTCGATTAAACTGTAAACATCATCCTTAATACGGAATTTAGACCTTCAGACAGGTCCATTTACAGTGTTTTTATATACATAGAGATACAAATAACTCTAAAAACAATCACACGAGAAGGTGGAAGGCAAACATGTAAGAATAAACTCACAGGGAGCAAGTACAGCGGGGATCTACAGTCATCAGTAGAAATTATCCTCTTTCGACACACGTTTCGGCCCACGATTCCTAAACGTATTCGGAGGTGGGCTAAGAAATAGAGCGCTAAGTGAAATAATGTAGCTATAGACCTGTATGAGGACACTGGAGTGTATTATCTCGTTGGAGAAAGAAAACCTGAGGTATTCAGGGATCCACTGACGAAGACACATCGTCATGGGCAGCAGAGCAAACAGTCACGTATGCAGTATTTGCATCTGACTCAACGAGCATGCTTCAGAAGACAGCATCAAGCGGTATGCGCTCTGAATGAGTAAAAAGCATTCGAAAATCGCACTTATCCTCCCTAACCTGGATTTACGCACCCAGTCATGCCGGCGTAAAAGATGATGAGCGAGCGGACCAACTGGCAAGCAATGCATCAACGACTGTGGCAAGAAGCATGGACAGTTCTGTTCAGACTGGACTGTATCACCAACGTTGTATAGACTAGGCTAGTGGATAATGGCGAATCTCTGACACCAACAAAGCTTCGTGACATGGGAGTGAAGTATGGTAAAGCACGTCTATGCCGTCTTCGAGGTCGAGATAAAAGACACTATAACCAACCTCTAATAGGAACAGTTAGTGAAGTACCTTGGAGTGGTTTCTGAATCCGAGGACTGAGCAAGCATAGTAATGCTCAATATGCAGTGACGTAGACTGTGAAAGCGCAACGTCGTAATTAGCATAATAACTAACAATAGGCAAGTTCTACAGCAATCTCAGTATAAACACTCCACAATTCTATTGTTGATGCTGGGAGTGGGGGGGGGGGGGGGGGGGAGCGAGTGGGGAATGCAGACTACGTCAACTAGCATCCATAAAATAAATGTGCCTTTTTAGTTTTGTTTCTAAGTCATGTTTAAAAATTACATTGTGCAACATAACAAAACAAACAGTTATCTTCTCAACAATTTCCAAGAGGTTGTATTACAATATAGCCTGTCAGTACATATGTGTAGACAAGATGAAATGTTTGGTATCACAAACAGCAAGACTCACGTTCCCTTGATTGTCTGTTATTTTTATCTGCAGAGTTCCTTGCTGAACAGCATTTAATAATAATGTGTACGCTTCACTAACAAGAGGTTCTTTCTTTGTAGCAACTTTTATAGTCCCTGTTAGATAGATAGGAGAATTACAAAAAGTAATTATTACACAGGAAAAAATACTCTAAGGATATGTTGTTTTGGAAAAAATATATATTGTTAATAAATAAATTGTGAGTTTATAGCATCATGCTTTGTACTCATCCCCATGTAAAAATCACAGATAATTAAGAAGTATTAGAATAAGTAAAACGTTTATTATATTTTGAACTCGTAGTAATAGATGAATGCAGAATTTGAACTGAAAAAATAGGAATAGCTAAACCTAGTTCAATAAGATGCGAAAATAACTGCAGCTAGGCAAAAAACAACATATTAAAAATTATAATCGTCAGATAGATAATGGCATCGGTTAGTCGCTGGGGACTAAGGAGATGTGCCGCTGGCTTTGGGAACAGCATCTGTTGTGACTGAGATCGTCGAATGTTATGCATTTTTAACCATGCTTTATGACTGTGGTAACTTGAACAATGAACTAGAAAATCAAATTTGCTCTTTGTAAATGTGGATACACAGAAGAATAAGTTATATTTCCTGGAAACAAAAACAATCAAACGCAGAGGTTCTGGACGGAGAGGTAGGTGGCAAGAGAGCAAGAGATAGACAATGTTAAGAGTGGGGGGAAATATCAAAATATGGACGAACAGCTGTTTGAGAACGTGTACAACAAAGATAAGAGACCGAGCGTGTTAGAGATCCATTGCAGCCCAACTTTATTGCGGAGACGTCACCTGATTGATAATGACTTATCTTCATGCATATGTAATTCAGAGAAATATATTTAACTTCTTGGCGTGTGCTTGGTATTTTGACGTATTTCATATATATGTATTTCTTTACATTTTCTACCTTCTTTTATGCATCATTTAGAGAACTTCTCTTGTCATGTAGTTCCGTCTGATAAGTCTATACGGGAGAGGAATTTATTGTTATGTTAGGTGAGATGACCAGCAGGCTACATTGTTTGGTGAAAAAAAGTACCTTTTTATTCGTCCGGTTTAAGAATTGCAAGATACAACAAAACGGCGTTCTGTAGGATCTTTTCAAAAAGTTTAATGTTGAATCTCATCCTTCCTATACCTGGAGTATTATCACCACTACCATATATCTGATTCTTTTCTATTCACTTGATTGCCGTGAGACGAAATCCAATCAGAAAAAAAAAAAAATTGTAATAATAATAGTTGTAACTACATTTTCAAGTGCGTTTTTTTTCCTCCTTAACATGCTAAAAGTTAACATGTTAAAGGTTAATAATATACATTTATTAGATATAAAAGCAAAGCTAGTAGCAATCAAAGATATGCCATGACACTATTAAGCAGGCACATAAAAACATCCCTTTGTTTATAGAACACCCCACCTTTCCCTTTCTAGACATATTAAATGGATGGAGATGTGAAATCACTCACAGAAATCCAGGGTCAAGGAAAAGTAAACAATATGCCAGAAAAGAATTCATTCCAGATACACTGAATTAGATATTTCTTATCCTCACAAACATTTTACATCTAAGTAAGTATTTATACAATATCACTGCTATCCAAAGTCAACTGCTAACAAAACAAGGGTACCTACCTACATATCAGTGTCTTTTTCAATAACCTTCTGATGTTGATGTATTGTAGTATCTTCATGAAAAATTCAAAACAACTGACAGAAATGCCTCCAATCAAATGGTCACATGTAAAAACCATTCCTCAGTTTTGTCAACACTGAGATCGTTAGTAAGTCCTTACCCGCACAAAACCGCAGTTACAGCAGCGTGCTGTAACTGTTACAGCCGCCCTAATTATAATTTCTTTTGAGATTGAAAGTAGTATCTGAGATTTACCCAGTTTATCTGTGGTCCGTATTAGGATCGTATGATCTCAGTGTCAAACCTTTAACCAGCCGCCTGGAGGGGACAGACGCCACACATGCATTTAAAACTATTGGTTAATGAATGAACATGGTCTCTGTGCAACTATTAATCTATACATGTAAAAAGGACTCTACATATGGAGAAAGGATATACTCGAAAAAAAAAATTAGTAGAAAAGAATGCTGTGCCGTGTCCCCAATAAAGCTCGGTTGCACTGCACCAACTGCTGCATCGGGAATATCATGTGGAGATTTCTTCATCTCTTTCACGGTGCAACTCTTGTACCATCGTCAAACAAACTACGAAGACCGAATTTTTATTTTCTTTGAATGAATCGTCTACCGTGGAAATCGAACTGTAGCAAATAAAGATCATGAAACAGTTAAACTCATTTACTAACTTCTAAGACACAGAGACTGCATAGGAGATCTTGAAACTGACACACTATAGAATAACAATAGGGGTTGGGGGGATGGGGGTAAGGGGGGGGGGAGGGGGGTTTGATAAAACCTACAAACATAAAAAGGTCTTTTTTTTCAATAGTGTGTCATCGGCTAGACATGATGGTTTCGGATATCTCGTTTTGTGTAATGTGTTCATAGAGCACACGTAATTAACAGTGAACCACTGTCAGAACTATTCGGGGTAATCCATCACTACACAAATATAAAGAGAGGATGGTCTGTGCAATGCTGTCATAAAACATTTTACACGGTCATCCGTCTCTCACCATTTTTCACAATACAAAATAATAGCCTAACACATTTGGAGAAGTGTCTGATGATACATACTTGTGTACTCGTCACATGCGGTGGCATTGAATGTGACCTTGTGGGTGGTCAGGTGATCTTTGCTGAGCCTGTGAGTAAAAAAAAAAATACATTATTTCTAATTAGTTTGTATTCTGCTTCTACACATCAAACGTCACATCAACCATCACATCAACCGTCACATCAACCATCACATCAACCATTACATCAACCGTCACATTAACCATCACATCAACCATCACATCAACCGTCACATCAACAATCACATCAAGCATCACATCAACCGTCGCATCAACCGTCATATTAACCGTCACATCAACCCTTACATCAACCGTCACATCAACCGTCACATTAACCATCACATCAACCATCACATCAACCGTCACATCAACAATCACATCAAGCATCACATCAAGCATCACATCAAGCATCACACCAACCGTCGCTTCAACCGTCATATTAACCATCACATCAACCGCCACACTTGTTTAAAACTGCCAGCTATAGGTAGAAGGAAACATACAGCTGCATTCCTGCCACTCTGGCACATTGCAGATGTGACGGCACCGAGTGATTTCATCATGTAATAGAAGTAGAATTGTCTTGAATATATGAAGTCACATGCACACACAAACCCATCTTAAGGAAGTGACCATAGAGTCCAATGCATTACTGACAACCACTTTTCAAGTATAAATACAAGTTTAAGCTTTTTGTAATTACAATTTCTGTAAGAAGTCACAAATTGCTCGCATAAAATCAACTTACGAGCACGCAAATCCATCATACTGGCAGTACTGAAACCCTTCACACTCAAAGTCGCTGTTATCTATACATAATGCAGCACATTCATCTGCAGTGGTGATTCCTTTCATCAGTTTATCATTTTCATGCTCCAGAGTAAACTGTGGTAGCTTTTCAAACTGAGCTGCAAATAGAATGCAAACAATTAACATCATTTTGAACAAAATCTATTTGTTTAGATGACATAATGTGTAGGACTCGTGATTTATCCATTTTACTTAAATTTGTCTATGGTTTTCATAAAATGTTAGCTTACTACACGTATCTGCATGCTTATTACACTCATTACCGCAGATTACACAATCATAATCTAATTGTAAATGATGGCTTTCAACTCAGTGAAGGCTCCTAACGTCCAACAAGGCTTTTCAATATTTTTTTTATTACGGTCCTTGTGGATCATAGCTTTTTCCCCACAAATCTTATCAGTATCATACTCAAAGTAGCATAAAAATCAATCTCCCCAAGGTCGCCCCCATGTGTGTTCCAGGGCCCCATTGTGGGGAAGACAAGAATAGACTCAATGCCTCCCCAAAAGCATGTCGTAAGAGTTGACTAACTGCGGGGCTTCCTTTGAGGTCGGAGGTCGGAGGCAAGGAACCACAGTCTGCATTCAAGTGAGTTAGATCTGTAAAACTGATGCACATGCAAAACTCAGGTGCTAGAGCAGGACGAGCAACCAGAACTTTTCGCCAGAGTGTACAGCTGGTGAACGCAAAGAAGAAGAATCTCCCCGAGGTCGAAGGAGAAACTATGAACCCTTCTGGACCCAAGAACTGCAAAAAAGAAGCACTGAAGCAAGAGTATAAATTTAACAAGATCCCTATGACCTCAACGTAACAGAACACAATAAACAGTAAAAAGCAATGGCAAAGCAAAGTAAATAGTCTAAAATGAGGAGAATCATACCAGCCATGCCAACACTGTCATTGAAGATAGTGGAAAAACTTGCATTAGTAAACAAGCAGCAAACCTGCTAGCCAATAGCTAGAAGACTATCAACACACTTCACAGCTGTGCAGCAAGCAATTATTGATTCAGCCGGAGTGCTTGAGAAACAAAAATTTAAAATAAAAAACAACAGCAAAATCGTTTTCCTTTGTGACTGCATGTCAGTCCTCCAGGCGTCTCAGATGGATCCGCGAGTCAACATAGAGAGAGAATTGACCCGCCAGCTAAGCAGACAAGCAAAAAACAGTCAAATCGTTCTCTTGTGGATCCCGGCTCACTGCGACAGAACAGGAATTTAGCAGACAGACTTGTAAAAAATTTAACAAAGAAGAAACAACACACCCATTCATTGTCATTACCAGAAATCAGAACACTTATAAAGGAAAAATACAAAGAATTGTGGAGAGAACGAACAGTGAACATCCACAAGACCCCATCTGGAATTCTGGGTAAATTTGACTAAAAAGCTTAACCAAATAGGGAAGTAGAAAAATGTGCACAAAACAACACAAATAACGTAACGTTTAGGCTGGACAGCCTTTGTGAAACATGAAGTGAAATACACAAAGGTAACAACGAGGACAGGAGAGTATACAGATCTCTAAGGAATGACGTGAGCAACGTTTTAAAAAATGTGATGTGGAAAAAAAATAAACGATGGCTAAAAAAAAAAATATAGTGGCAAAAAATACAAAGTTATATTGTTAATATATAATTTAATAGTGGGAATAAAAGAAATACACATGTTAATGATACATAAATGATACTGATAAAATATAGAATGAAGTAATAATATGAAATAAAAGAAAAGAATTACCATTTAAAATATGATAAGAGTAAAACTGTTTAGATAAAGGTATGTTGGATATTGATACCACCTGGACTAAGAACGCCTAGGCTGTGGATGAGGCGATTTTTTAAAGCGAGGCGCGTAGTATGATCACTAGATCAAGATTGTAATGCTGTGACAGATATATCATCTTTACCTCTGTGGTCAGAGCTGTTAAAATGGAGAGGGATTGGTTTAAGTGTCTTCTTGTCAACATCGGAGAGGTGTTCCCGGAAACGATCAGCTAGCTTCCTGCCAGTTTCCCCAAAGTATGCCTTGCGGCATCGTTTGCATGTCCCAAAAAAAGCAACATACAACAATTTCCCGTCTACGAACAGGACGCTGCAAGCTCAACTACCACATGCATAAAATAAAGGTTGTTCAATGGCCACAGTGTGCCTGTCAGACAGGACCGCAAACACCTGAGCACATTCTACAGACGTGATCACTCTACCTACAACTTCGAAAAGAAACCTGGCCCCATGAACAAAGTGTGCAGAGCAGGCTATGGGGTACCATGAAGGACCTGATGCTAACATGCAAGTTAATAGAGGCAACCAACCTGATGGTCTGATCTGAGCATACGAAAACGAATGCAAAGATTTTTTTTTAATATATTGCCGGTACTCGTGTAAATAAGACTTGTCAGAACTTAGCTGGCCTGAGAGACCTATCGATTTGTCTCTATGATGCTCCAGTTAAGTGATTTTGTGTAATTATGTTCATAATTATAACATTTTCTGATTTGATTTGATTCAAGAAACGACATAACAGCACTCCATCCCCATCTTTAGCAGCCAGCGAAAAGTTCCGGTACCAATGGTGCCAGTAGCATTCTGATTAAACGTCTGTCATGACTTTCCTCTAATTCTCGAGCATCTGCCATAATCTTTATTTAACGCCCCCCTCCCTTCCCCACCCCCACCCGTTTTTGCATCAATCTCACCAGACTGCAGTGATTTATCTGCTCCTCCGAAATATACACGCTCTCCCACAAGGCACTAACAACGTCTGCCTTATCATGTATCAGTATTCCACCAAGTTGTGCCGAGCCAGTCAGTTTGTCCGCCTGTTCATTTCCCAAAACAGTGAAAAAATCCATACAAGACTCCTCACCCGTGTCCTCCGCAGCGAAGCATGTCACTCTGCACGAGACATGTCTGTCCTGATCTTCTTCAGCATGCTTTCTGTGTCTGTTACAATCACGATGTGTGTGTCGTGTTCTCTAACCAGCGGAAAGCTGCAGTGACCGCCTCTACCTCCATTCTTGAGCTGGATATTGTGGTATCATACTACGCTCTCTTTCTCCAAACCTCGACCATTGACTTTTGCTAAGAACTTCTTTTGCCTCTTGACACTGAACCGTCTGTATAAATGATCAAATCCTCTGAGCGAGTATTATCTTGAATTAATTGCTGAATTTCCATCTCCGTTTCACCTACTGACCAGTCTCTGCATTCCCGGGTCAGTGTGATTATGACCCGTCACAAGTCTGACTGTTCAGGTGGCACTTTGATCCACTCCTCTCCTCGCCTAATGTTCTCAAGTATGCAAACCAATCTGATTGTGTCTTCTGCCTGAGATATCCGTGACTTTTCCTCTTATCAGCCTGTCGTGAGGTGAGCAGCCAACCCTACACAATGGACGAGTCGTGACTCTGACTTCCCTCGCGCTCAGTCAAATTTCAAACTTAAACCCGTCCGGAAGGGTATATAGTCCCTTATATTGATATATACCTTTATCTGGTAAAATACTCATTTCTAGACCCTCTAGTTGCTTTGATAAATCTTCATTTTCAAACTTGCAACTGTAGGTTGACGATTTCTGGTAAATTATTTACAAATTTCTGGAAACCGGTTTACTCCTTGGTCAGGAACACAGGGGACTTCTTTTTTAGTGACGCTAAGTTTGATTTTGAAAAAAAACATTCTTTCGCCTGATCTTAAAGTGTCAAGACGTGTATACAGTCTATGTAGAAATTGGCGCATTCAAAGTTCCATTTCTATCTTGGAAGATTTCCAAAGCTTGGGTAGGTTGATTATAGTTTACGAGTACCATAATTGATGGCTTTTTAAAGTTGGCCACTGCTGCAGAGAGGACAGAGTCAGCTGTGTGATCGCACAGAGTTCGACCGTTTTTGATGTCCAGAGATTAGGCTTCGAATATTAGACCTTTCCCTGTACAGACTAATTAGTTGGTGCTTTACATAACCCACACTATTTGTAAAGATATTAAACCCTACAAGTAATTATTCTCTGACCAGTCAAACAAAGATTTGTGCCGCATACAGAAATAGGGAATATAGGTCATCTTTAACTGTGACGTCAGGGTTAGGCGCTCTAAGTCAAAGGTGTGTTTGACACAGATTCAGTGGGTGTGTAGTGAACGGCCTGTGGAGACGGAATATATATGGGTAATAACTGTAAACATTGTATGTCTGCGAGTGCAGAGGTGAGGGTGAAGAGAGGATGATCTATGTGTGGTAGTGTCTATCTATCTCCACTATATACCTCGTTTTTTATCTGTTGCACTATTTTATAAATGAAAGGAGTCGTTGTCTCCTGTTCTTGAGAGTTACACTCTGAGGATTGGAGAAAGGTGACAGAGGTGGGATGAGCTGGTGTGTGAATAAGGTTGATTACTAATTCTGAGTTCTTTCCTGACAGGATGATACCTCCTTAGAGATCAGGCAGACGAATCACAGTCCAGCCAACAACCACCAACCTACACCATTCTGTGCACCAAGCGTATCCAAAAGTCCTGTATACTGTGCCACTACCTGAACATGGCAAGAGATTGTTTGTGAGTTCCAGGACCAGTTGACAATTGCAGAAACCTATGTCATCAATCCAGAGAACCAGTCTTCAAGAGCTTTTTTGGGCTCTTATGCATTTATTGTGTCATCACATGTGAGACCGGCAGTGGGCATCACAGTCTCCAAGAGCTTTGTTGGGCTCCTAGGCAGTTCCTGTGTCCTCGCTCGTGACAGTCAGCTTGTACCAGATCAAATCAAGGTCCAACTACTGATTGAGTCAACTACAGTCGAATCACCATGGACTGAGGGGAGCATTGACCTACGAACTGGGCTAAGTGATCTATTTTTCACACTACATGCTCTCTTCCCACAGCACCTTATAAGTCCGATGATAAACTCATGTACTCTCAAAGAACTGTATCTGGATGCTTCAACATCTGGGTTGTTGCATTGTTTCCTGAGCTCCATTCAATGAACTCTTGTTTATCAATTCATTATTATATGTATATATTGTACTGATTACATGCACAAATTTTCATGGCTGACTTGGGTGACCCTATTTCGCCATTCTAACTGTCTAGCTTTGATGTTTGTGTGAGTAATAAGTGTTATTTGTGTTAACATGGCTATGATAGTATACTATCATAACCTGGGAGCTATCTTTTTATAGTAATGCGGGTGTCCAGCCAAGTGTGCCTAGGAATATTATATATTTTGTAGTACCAAAGCTTGAGTTGCCCTACTCCTGAAATAAGTTGAGCGTATATTGGCTACGGGGCATCCCTTAGACCAATACGAGCCAACGACTCAACATAATTATTTTAGAGTGCTGTTGGTTCTTAAGGAGAAATCGGGCACGTGACAGGAGCGATATGTGACACAGCCGCTGACCCTTAACTGCATCCAGAGCTTCGTGCAAAGGGTGTTCTGCGTCTGCAGCTACCCTGAGATATGACTTTGCCTGCAGCACCTTGTGCCTACCTGAAACAGTCGGCAAACCAAGGATGTATTGCAAATACACCACTGGGGTGTCTCTGGTGCAGCCCAGAATGACCCGCATAGCCGCGTTCTGTATGCGCTCTGGTGTGTCCATCTGCCTATATGCAAGTTTATCATCCGCAGAAGTCAGTATTATTTCAATTCCTGGAGCATCTGGGCTTGTAATCTTGCTCGTAAACACGTTAAAGAGCACAGGCGAGATGGCAGAACCCTGTGGCAGTCCTGGCGCCAAGCTCTTTGGTTCTGAGGTCCGTTAACCCAGTCGGAAAACAACCCGACGTGAATACTGGACAGCTGCAACCCAATTCACCAGCTGACTGACCTCCTTCTCCTTCAGTGCAATCATCAAGATGCCATATCTTACTCTGTTATAAGCATCCTCGAGATCTAGTGCTACCGCCATAGTTTGCTCTCTGTTCTGGAACCCTTCATAGACGCCAAATGCAAAAGTGGCTAAATTAGCCAATGTGTCCTTTCCTCAAAAGTTTTTGGTAGAGGAATTAAATAGCTGTGCACCCAGTCATGCGGTACTGATGCTGTCTTAATGCTCTACTAAATTATAACATTGCCTGATTAAGGTTGACTCACCGCAAAGTACACTTGTCGTTTGTAATTGCGATTATATGAAGTTAACTAGTTCTAATCTTCCATTAGTTTAATATTTTTTCCACGAGATTCTCAGAACTCTGCACGAACATGGAAAGATCAGGTTGATGTATGCATTCCATAAGGTACGCTGTCGCTGTTGATATAAATGTTACGGGGCAGTCTCCTCATTTGCATTCAGACTCTTGTTCACCCACCTCACAGTAAGGTCCACTCCTACATTTGAGGAAACACCTCTAGCTTTCGTCACTGGGGTCACTAAACGGAATTTTTTCAAATTTATGACAAAAATATCACTGTTTCAATGTGTTAGTTTTTGTAAAGTTTGGCATTTGTAGAATAGATAACACAGAAAATTTATGTCATTTTTTGAACAATTTAGCTTTGAAAAGGTAATACTAAAAGCACCAACCCAAGCACTTTTTCAGGATAAAAAAAATGTTTAAATGTCAGTTTCCTCACATCTCTAAATTTATGTTTGTTGTGTGTGCGAAATCCTAAAATCTCATCTAAAATAAAGACTAGAATTATGACATTTGGTATGGATACTCCTCAAACAATATTATAGGGACTGGTTTTTTCAAAAATAGATTTTAGAGAGTTTTTCTTTTCTTAAACTTGATTATTGTCTTATGATTCAAGATTTTTTTTTTTTTACTTTTTCAATAAACCTACATCTTAAAATTCTACGAAAAATATTTAAAAACATGTTTAAAGTAAATAAACTAAACCTGTGCCTCTAAATATGATTTTAAAAAATTTGAATCCATCACTTATGTTTTAATACGTCTGTTTGTTTTTGAAATTTTAGGATTCTAAGTACGTGTTGTTTTTTCCCACAAGATGGCGGCTATTGTCATGACAACCATGATTTTTTTTGCACTTAAAGTATGCAAATGTGATAACATGTATCCCCTCAAATAAGCATTTTAAAATAATTTCTCTAACTCTGTGAATAAAAGAAATAAAAATGTTGGCGTAGTGACCCCTTAATTGTTAGAAGGCCTCTCTGGCTAAGGCGTTGCGAACACGCTTCGTAATGCCGGGGTGCTGGGTTCGATACCAGCTGAGGACGATTTGCATTGAGTTGGTTTGCACAGAGGTACTGAAAACTGACCGTTAAGAGATTGATGGCAAACTACTTAAAGTAAAATTTGCCTAGAAAGCCACAACTGGAAAAAAAATACTAGGTTCGTTCTACGGTAAAAGATACTCAAATAATTATTTCTCAAAGAGGAGGTGAGGCTTAGAAAAAAAAAACAAATATTAAACACGAGGAAGTGATATATAATCAAAACATCTACACTATGTTTTATATTATATTTAACCAACATGTGAATTTAAAAAAATAGAGAAGTACTTTACACGAATTAGAAAACAATGTATTACCTAAAGCGGAGGATGTTAGCACATATGCATTGACATACACATTGTCATCATCATTACTGATAGTAATTCCCCCAACACGTATTGGAAACACATTCATGGTCTGGACCAAGGTGCTGTAGATTGTTGCTGTCCACTGATCTTGCAATCCCAAATTATAGGCACCTGTGGTTACAGACAAACAGAATTATATGTGCAGTTACAGCTGGAATTGCTGAAGATAATCTTCGAAAATAATATAAGTAACGAATATTATAGAATAGAGTGTAAAATAACTTTTACAAGATTTTTACACTAGTGAACATGAGAAAAAATTAATTGCGATGATCAGAACAGTCTAACAAGAGTTACGGACACACTTTGGATATTACGAGTTCGCACAATGCCAGATACAGACTAGAACAATATGGTTGCCAGAACTAACCTGGAAATGTTATTTGAAATCCGAGCTTTTGCTTTTCATCAAAACAATTTGAAATGTCAAAGGTCGGATAAATGTCGATATCCTCAGCGAATTCAAAATAATTGTACACCCTGCTGTAATTGACCTGTTTGCAAATCATTAGAAAAACGTTTAATATTAAGTAAGAACATCCAAGTAATGCTCTTAAGCAAACATATTAAATGAAAAGAGCTAAAAGCGAAGCTAATGATCCTACAATAAACACACACACACACACACACACACACACACACACACATGTGCGCGAACATACAGAGCCATACGCTTACATATATATATATCATCATCATCATGAAGCAGATCCTTTGCAGAACGTCGCTCTCATCACAGTCTGCCTGAAAGAAACTCGGTCTCTCGCCAGTTCTCCCACCTCATGTACTTTCATACTCAAGGAGTCACTTATATCCTGTGCCCATCTTTATGTCGGTCAGCCCCCATCGACAGCAGGCTTTTTATTAGCCAATCTTCCTTGATGTTCAGATCTTTCAAGATGTCAGTATTTGTCCTCTTCTTCGTCCAAAATGTTCTGAGAATCTTTCTATAGCATTACAGTTCATACAAATATACACGCGTGAAATCATATTTGACACATACATGACAATGTAGAGGTGCGTGCACAAACGCGTACATGTATACAGAAAATAGAAAAATTTGCTGTGGCATATTTATTTCAAAATGTGACAACAAATACTTAAAATAGTACAAATTTAGAGAAAGTATCTAGCCAGGACTGTGTTAAGGTCCGAGTTAACCATCTGAAGCAATTCGAAAGATTGTCCTGCGACTAGACATAGTTCTGCACTCTGTGGCAGAGCGCCGCCTTATCCTGATAGAACTTAGCTGCTAGTAGCGGATAGAAGAAAATCACCTGTACAAGCTCGAAAAGCACAGTAAATTGGTGACCCGTTTCATGAGTGACGAAGGGTACACAGTAAACTCTTCGCTGTCGATGTAGGCGCAAAAGGGCTGATCTCCATCTCCACATACAATGTACTAAAGCAGCTGGGCTTACAAGGCAAACATCACAAAGGGGCGCTAAAACAAGTAAGCTAAGTGGTGAAAACAGCTTCGAGCTGGTTGTGGACACAGCGGAACGTCGTGGGGGATGGGCTTCGGTAGACTGGTAAGAGCCCCTAGTGAAAAAACAACTTTACAATCTTTAAAAGCTAAACTGTCTGATTAGGCCTGCCAGTTTCTCTCTGCAAATTGCCAAAATTTAACGTCTGTCAGATGAACCAACCGTCCACTTGTCGCTCTGGTCGTGGAGGAAGTTGGTTATTTGCTGCCGCACCGACGAAATATAAAACCAAACATGTTGCTAGGCCAACATTTCATCGTGTACAATAAGCGCAGCAGGAGATGTCAGAGGCCTGGAACAAGAACCTGGTCTGCCCACTTTTTGAAATCGTCAGGAGTATAATGGGCCGAAACAATTGTCGACGAGGGACCCACTTACCGATGATCAGTATACTTATGCTGTGCATGCTCCTGCTGTGGAGTTCTTTTTATTAGTACTGTTACCTTTCGATATTCGTAGCGTTGCAAGGCCATTTAATACCATAGTATTTAGAAATATGTTCATAAACGTAGAAGTCACATGTCTTTTCCCCCTATTTCTCTTCCCAGATAGAGACACTAAAGATCACATAGAAACAGTTAATCTTCTACTTCCACCTTCTAGCCCCCAATGGAGCATAAGCCCTGAACCAATTTACACCAAGTCGTTCTATCCTACGCTATTGCATGCAGTTCACCCTAACTTATCTCCATCTTGTTATTTTCACTGTCTAGCTCCTTACACTAGGTGTTTTCTCCTCTTGCTTTATTTATATGCCCCTGTGGGTTCTATTGCAAAGACATTCTATTGGTATTTTTCTCAGGTTTTCTCAACGTGTGTCCTATCCAAAGCCATCGGTTTTTTTTTTCTTAACCTCTTGGTCCATCGAAATTTGTTTAGTTTTACCTAGAACTAAACATTCGTGGTTCCATTATACCATTTAATTCCCTCTGTTCTGTGCTGGCATGTTTATAGTTTAATAATACTGAGAGGGCATAGACGTAAAGGGGTAAAATATGGCTGGGTAGGATAGAGGATGACATCTTGCAGGTCTACAGCCTTACAGATATCTATCCAGGTGAGGAGTGGACACCAGCATCCAATGCGTCCAAAGTTTCATAAACCTGACACAGTATTATTATGAGATAGAAGACAGCACTACACAAATCAAAAGAGATAGCAGTATCAGTCAACAACTTAAAGATGATTCTGACACTGAGAAGTTAAAATTTAAGTAGACAGTCAGCGATGCTGGGCACTTGGGTGTCATTTGAAGGACACTGTCCTAACGGTTTTGTTACCACGGCTGGGTGTCTCTTCCTGCTACATTCCACGACTCAATTGTCCCAAAATCACGGGTTTTGATCAAGTTCATTGAATCACTTCCTATTCTTCAGTTCAGAGCTAAAGAGACAGAAAGGGGATTTGCCGGGTTCAAACACCTGGCATTGCCAAACTCAGAAAAGAATGTGAACCTTTTCCAACAAACATAATTTGTTACAAGACAGCACGACCGTTGACATTGATTGGTATCGGTTGAACCTGGGGTGAGTTCAGCTGGTCACCTCTGCTCAGTCTACATCAGAGGAGGTCGTAATGTCGCTCTGATGGAAAATGCAAAGCAAGATGCTAAACATAGAGAAGGGGAATGAGGTTTTATCAGTTTCACAGAAGATAAAACAGTGGGTGGCAACAGAGATCATGATGTTCTACTGGACTGAGCTTCAACCATACTAGCAACAAACTCACAGTGGATCGAGAGTCATGGAGACTCAGGGCTGTAGTGGCTAAGACTCCTGGGCAGTAGGGCACACCAGTTGTTCCCCTCAGGGAGTCTCTGGGTCTACCCTTACAGGAGAAAAAGGCTCACTCAGGTGGTAAGTACTCTGACCTGGCAAACCTTTCTACAGTCAAGACCGTTGTGTGTGACCGAAAAGGCACATCCATCGAAAGGTGACCCCTTTAACTAAGACCTTGCAATCCTGGAACAAAACACAACAGATCTAGGGAAGACAACCTTGATGGGAAGGAAAAAAACCCAGCCTAAAGTGGATCTACGTGCCGAGAGACTGAATGGTTGTGGGATAGTCAATCGTGAACATGGACGTCTGGTCAGCGGGAGAGGCGGCGCCAGGCATGTGGACTCCATAGGGACATTTATTGCCTCTTCCCTGGCAGGCAGGCTCTACTACTGTCACCGGCTACTTCCTGCGTCATAACACATTTTTTTCACATGGATTTTTAATTTCATAATAATTGTCGCTGGAACTACTTGACACGTGCTCTGCGCTTGGCATCATCTTCAGCGAGCAGCAAAGAGAAGGTGAGAACGAGAAAACGAGAAAATGGTGAGGAAAGAAAGTAAAGAAATAGAAGGACAGGAGCCATGAGATTTAGGCAAAAAGCAGAAGGTCTGGGGTTCAACCATGTAAGAATATGCTTTTGGAACTGTCGCAGAGCCAGACAGAGAGGGCCCATACTAGAGAGGTCGATATACGATTTTAATGTAATCATGCTTGAAGAGCTGAATGCAGACAAATATAATTGCCCTGGAAATGTCAGCTAAGTAAACCCTGCTGGACATAGGCAGTGTCTGCCAATGAAGGAGGGATTGAAGCACATGGTGCTCGACCTGATTCGGTGGAATCGTGATTTTGTCGAGGGACAGTGAATACAGATGGAGATTGGTGGCCTAAGCTGGAACATAATAAATATAGATGCTACTGAAGGTTCATTAGTCACAAAGCAACACTGGGACTGGCTGAAAAACCTGGAGATAATCTCTGGCAACAGTGGGACTAGCTGAAAGTCCTAGAGGAGATTCCTGGCAACAGGTTCCTTATTTGTGGGGATTTCAATGCATGGAACAATAAATGGGACAGTACTGGAGAAAATCGACAGGGAGTTGCCCTTGCTGATGCCATGTTCGACTCAAACTTTGTCTTTATAAATGATGGGAGGCCAACAGGAATGGCTGCTATGCCCTTTTATGCAGACACGGCTATTGCCCTGGTGTTGTTACCAGTCAGCAGTACTGGATACCAAAGAACTGTGCTGGGCGATCACGGAGGCAGATGCTCAAAAAAAAAAAGATCGGCCCAGCGTAGTAGGAGCGATTCATAGAGATGACGGATGCTGCTAACCACAGAGGAAGGGGGAAATTTTGCTGAAAAGGTTCATTTCACAGACGGATGGAGATAACAGAGATACATTTAGAGAAGATCTGGCAGCCATCTTAAAGTAAAAACATAATGAAGACATCATACTGGTGGAAGATGTGAGACTTGTTCTGAAAAGGGTGAAAGACACTGCACCAGGGCCCTACGGGGTTAGATATTCTCTCATGAAAATCATGAGTGATGCTGATCTAGTGGAGATGACTGCTTGTTTCAACCATATCATTAGGACAGCTAAAGTCCCAGAATAGTGGATGCACAGCTACCTGCTTCCACTTCCTTAGCCTAGCCAGAATCATTCAACACTCAGTGGCTTTAGGATCATAACCTTTCAAAACACATTTGGGAAAGTTTTGGAGAAGATAGTGGCGGGTAAGATACAAGAATTTTTGAAACAGAGAAGTTCCCTACCAGGGAGAGACACATGGTCAAATGCAGCCACTTTTTATTTGACGCCTTTGAAGTTTTCTAGATCAGACAGGAAACGGTGGCAGCAGCACTTGATTTAGAAGATGCTTAAAACAGAGTCAGATACAGTATCTTGGTGAAAGCGCTTAGGGAGAAGAGTCTGTACTTGGTTGGTGAACTAGATAGCAGCCGTTTTGTACACTCGCTGTGTAGCTCTTCGCCTGGGGTTATGGACTTCTGAACTATGTATTTTAGCTCCAGGACTACCACAGGGATCTGCAATTTTACCTGGGATGTTCGATGTTTTTATGAGCAATATTGCATACATGGAACACCTGATTTGGCAGAATATTGACATCTGCAGATGATGTTCTCGTAGGTAGGAAGGGGAGAAATCAGAATCGAATAGCTAAAGAGTTAACAGGCGACAGTAGATAAGGTGTACAGAGATTAGTGCTGTAATCCACCCAGAAAAGGTAGCCATCCTGTGGTGTTCATTAAACAACTGGATTGTTAGGGCGGATGTTGCCAGACTCAAAACAAATGGCGGGGACTAAAAAAAAAAGACAACAGACTGCGGTACCGGGGTATCACCTTTGACATAAGTTTGTCTTTCAAGGATCACACATAGGGGGTTGTGACAAAGGCTCAAAAAGGTCTAAAGAGCTTCAAACAACGTGTAGACATAGTGATTGGCTGGTGTCCAGAGAAGGGTGCCGTCATTCCAATTTTTTTAAGGTAAATTCAAAAACTCAACCACGTTCAAACTGCTGCTAGCTAGCCGAAGCTGACAACAGTCTCCGGCTATAGTTGTGGTCTTGTTTATTTGCGCCACTTTCGTGGCTAAAGTTGTACTAAAGCTACAGCTCAGGATAAATACAGAGGAAGCCAATAAGGAAGTTAGGAGGCATATAAAGGCAGATAAAGTGAAATATTTAAATGACCTAGCACAAGAAGCGGAGACAGCAGCAGCACAAGGAAACCTCAGAGAACTTTCCAGTAACACAAGAAAATTAGTAGGTAAACATAGTCAGCCAACTAGATCAATTAAAAAAAAAAATAGGCAAGGAAAGGTACTTAATAACACGAAATGGAACTGGATATCAACTGTAAGAGGCAATTAGAAAAGCTATAAATCTTTTCAAGAAGGAAAGGCGGCAGGTCCAAATAGTATCCCAGCAAAAGCCATTAGGGCCAACATAAACACACCAACGAAATTGCTACACCGATTTTTTTAGTAAAGTCTGGGTGACCAAAGAAATACCAGCAGACTGGAGAGAAGGATATCTTGTGAAACTGTCCACACACAAAAGGTGATCTACATGAGTGTGAAAACTAAAGAAGAATTATGTTGCTGTCAGTTCCTGTAAAAATACTAAGTATAATTATTTTGGAAAGATTAAAAGATGCTATTGATAACAGGCTAAGAGATGAACAGGCATGTTTTCGGCCAAACAGATCTGTATTGACCAGATAGCTACATTCATCATCATCAT
The DNA here is from genome assembly GCA_905116865.2 of Candidula unifasciata. Taxonomy (NCBI): domain Eukaryota; kingdom Metazoa; phylum Mollusca; class Gastropoda; order Stylommatophora; family Geomitridae; genus Candidula; species Candidula unifasciata. Next base: position 183,819 of record CAJHNH020000314.1, read on the forward strand.
GTAGAAAGTCCTTTGCAGAACGTCGCTCTCATTACGGTCTGCCTGAAAGAAACTCGGTCTCTCGCCAGCTCTCCCGCCTCATGTACTTTTATACTCAAGGAGTCACCTATAGCCCACCTTCGTATTGGTCGGCCCCTGCCCCTCCTTCCTGGTACCATGCCTTGTGCTATTATTTTTTTCCAATCCGTCGTTACCCTTGATATTACCAATATATTTCAGCTTCTGAGACAGGATGCTGTTTATTAGCCAATCTTCCTTGATGTTCAGATCTTCCAAGATGTCAGTATTTCTGATAGCCACATTACGTATAATAATACAGCAAAGCATTAAACTGAACACCACTTTACATTGAATTCATAGACTATGAAAAAGTATTTGACAGTACTGATAGGGAATCTCTCTGGAAATTGAAGGGGTACTATGGAATTCCACAGAAAGTTATCAACTTAGTCAAGGCAGCATATAAAGACATGAAATGTCGAGTTCTTCCTGAGGAAAAGCTAACAGATAAATTTGAAATAAAAATAGGTGTGAACAGTGATGTCTTTTGTCGCTTCTCCCATTTCTACTGGCTATAGACTGGATTATGAAGACAGTAACTGCTAACACCAAGAATGGAATTCAGTGGACCCCTACAAAACAGCTTGAGGATCTGGACTTCGCTGATGATATTTCTCTTCTGTCCCATTCACGGAATCAGATGCAAGATAAATCTAGTTAAGTCCCAATCGGCGGTGGCGGTATAGTCGCCGGAAGTTCGCAGTTTACATGTGATTGAGGCCCTGTTTTTTGGCCGCCATAATATGTGGCCGTTATTCGGAGGATAGCCGGCGAGCGTTAAACATTATTGTCGTATTTTGAAACTTACTATTGCGACTTTACTCACTGAAACAAATTGCAGCTATTGACTGATGCTAGGATAACAAGAACTATTCTCGAATGTTACAATTTTCTGATACACAGCGGCAAGAGCATTTTTCATGGATTATATTTACTTTAAGAAACTATACCAAATTGTAACGCATACATTTGTGTTTAAAAATTTTTTTTGATTTACTTGGTTTGTACACACACACACACACACACACACACACACACACACACACACACACACACACATATGTAACTATATACATATATATTCACACATGGAGAGCGCATAAATGGATAGGTGTAAAAATTATCAACTTTTTCTTCTTCTTCTTCTTCTTCTTCTTTTTCTCTTCCACCTTGTACCTCAACAAAGAGTCGTGGGGAGATGTTAATGAGCTCTGTCAAGAGCACTAATAAGACTGATGTTCATCGCATCAGTGTAATAGCCTAAGTTCCAACTTCAACATTGCAATGATGGTACCGGACACCATTATTCTACAACTGACTCCTAAATAAACTCGATGTATTTGAATATTCTTACAGAAGGAATCGATATCACCAGTTGTACAGGGTAGTGCTGAACATCTGTTTCTGTTGCATATAGCGGAAGATCATTCCAGCCGTCCTAAAACAGTGAAAAGCTTTAGTTTAGAGACCATGTTTAAGGTTATTTACAGACATATTAATTCACACCAAAAAAAGATGCTCTTTATCCAGCCCATGTAGTATAGAAAAAATACTAACGTGAAACAGGGCTGATAGTTTATACACACAAACATACACACACACAAACACATACAAGAAGCGTTCATCCGAAACCCGTTCACGCCACTCCGAGGATAACTGCCTGCGTTGAAGATGATCATGCACTGGCCACGTGATAAGTTCTGAAAATGAATGCTACTGCTTCTCGTCCTCTAATGTATATGTTCGTTTGCGACCGTTGAGAAAATGTCTACGTTGATTCCAAGTGTATCCAATGTAGCTCAAATAGCGGTGATTCAGATTCTTTCTTCTGAAGGATGTCGATCAGCTGGCATCAGCGAAGAAGGCAGGCAGCTTTCATGTATGTGCCGAAGAGAAAATTGACAGACTTTGCACGAATGTTTCCAGAATCGCATGTTCTGCATAAATCGCATATCGCTGCAACATTTAAAAAATAAACAAGGCCAAAATTGATGTAGCAATACAGATAAACCGTTGCCGAAGTATACAAAATAAAATCGATGTATCGATTGGTACGGTGCAAAAAACAGCAATATCGAAAGATAAAATATCATCGTAGTGGGCACAAGGGATGCTGACCGACCACCAAAAGGAGGAATGCATGGGATGGTGTTTCAACTACTTGCTGCGTTACAGAGCAGAGGCGTTACAGAATCATGCCGTCACCAGAACTATTTGCGTTTTGGCAAGGAACTAAGCAATCTAGGCAATCTAGGCAATCTAGGCAATCACAGATATGTTTTCTGGTATACCAGCTGAATACCAGCTGCAAATCTGTGCACGAGATAATCATCCCCATAAACTTGTTGCATCAGTTCAACTGTTGCAATGGCGACTAAGTTTTAAACAGAATAAAATATTAGCTTTCTATTTTTTTTTCCTCCATGCTGATTACGTAACAATGCACCTCTGACTAGGTTAACAAAATGGCGGCTTTTTTATTTTTTTGTCTGCACATTAGGTGGCGATGAAAAGTTGCCTGATTATAGACGAAGGTTACTGTGAATTCCATCCTGTGATTCATAGACAGCATTTTGTCTCATTGCTTAATTTTCGGACCTTGTAATTCCTCCTTTAAAAACTAACTGTTCTATGATATTTTACTAGGGCTAAAGTTACAATTCTTTTCTTAAAAGATGTTAAGCAGTGTTGAAGTGAGAAGGTAGCCATGTTAACTCCTACTGTTGCTCGGAACAAGCTTCCTATTTGAAAGTTCATCGGTATGGCACTACTGGCTTTAGCATAAACTTCTTCTATACTACGTGATCATAGTATCCCAATGTGCTGCATGCCAGACTCTATCAAATACCTTTTTAAAAAGAAAAATGAAAACATAGTAGAGTTTTTTTTTCTGGTGCTGGCGGTATTGCTGCGAAAATATTATGCGTAGATTAAATATCTCTTCAGCCCTGCTTCTTCCAGGATGGAAACCCGCCCCTTCCTCCGCTAAGCTTGTGGCTTCAGGTTGTTACGAAATGGAAAGTCCTCGACGCAAGAGACTCCGCCCAGAATGCACTAACATTTAAAAGAAGTCATGAGATTCACTCAAAAGTCTGACGAGGGCATAGGAAAGTCAGTTGGTGGTCAAAAGCCCCAGCGAAAGAACGCAGAGATGTGGTAAGTGAACAGATCAGGAACACCGAAAACGAGACGGTTTCAAAAAGCCTCCCAACAATCGCAGCAAGGCCAATGAACGGCCTCGAAAGTGCCTTGCCGCGAGATCTCACATGGGAAGAGATTTGGCGAATGGCCCTGGCTGCGGTTGAGCTTCGTAATTAGATCTGCGTCTGATGTTTTACCCTCTGGCGCCACTTTGCTGATATGGCATGCGACTACCGATCCGACATGCCCACTATGCAGAGCTAAGCAGACGCTTGAGCCCGTTTTGTCGTGCAAGAAAGCCCTAGGCCAGGGAAGATACACTGGCGCCACAACAAAGTATTGCAAGAGTGAGCCGCCGTTGTGTACCAAGAAAGAATGAGGGCCAATGCCCTGGCCAGTTCTACGGTCGCCACTACGCGCTTCCTCAAGGCTGGGCAGATTTACAAAGGTAAACGGGAAAATGTCGCATACGCTTCAACAGCGCTTGACTGTGCGAGGGACTGGTTACTGGCGGTCAACTTACCTGTTCACGAGAGGTACCCAGAGGTAATCCCAAAGACCGGCCTGCGACCCGACATAGTCCTACACTCTACGGATAAACGTCATCTCATCCTGATCGAGCTGACCTTGCCTTATGTGTCGCGAATGAACGAGTCACGTGTAAATGCTTAAGAAATAATGTGACCTCGCGGCTGGTCTGAGGAGAGACAAAGCGTACGCAGTAAAAAATCTTCGCCGTGGAGGTAGGCGCAAGAGGCCTTGTCTCCACATTCACTTACAATGTGCTCAAGCAACTAGGCTTGCGGGGAAATCAGCGTAAGGGGGGACTAAAACAACTGGGTGAGGCTGCCGAAAGAGCCTCAAGTTGGCTGTGGACACGGCAAAACGTTACGGGGGACGGACCTCGGTAGGCTGGTCTGGGCCCTTGGAACTTAGAAAAAACGCAATCCTTTTAAAAGCAAATGTTCAGAGTGTCCGTCAATCTCTCTCTCTTTCTCTCTCTCTCTCTCTCTCTCTCTCTCTCTCTCTCTCTCTCTCTCTCTCTCTCTCTCTCTCTCTCTCTCTCTCTGCCAAATGCTAAGTCTAACAGACACACAAAAACAAGTCCATACAGTACATGTCCGACCGCTGCGCAGCCTGTTCTCTCTAGGTTACAAGCATACTATATTGGCGGTAGTGCTTGTCCAACCATCTCGCTTGCCATTCGCCCACATGTAGACCATCTGCCGCGGCGCGAACAAAGCACTACAACAATGAACCGAATCATCTCACCAGTTACCTATTGATTACACCGTCGTCTCGTCTCGTCCAAAAAAGTACGTTGTTCCATAGAGAGCAGCAGGGCAGAACTGGGGCCTGGATTCATGAACCAGGTTGGCCCACCTTTTGAAATTGTTTAGAATAGTTACGGGCCGAAATAATTGCCGATGAAGGATTTTCTACTGAAGACTGATAGACCTCTGCTGTGCATGCTCCACTGTGGAGTTTGTTTTTATTATTGCTTATGAGTACATGGAGTATGATTTTAATAGGATCACTGATGAGACGTGTGGTCTTATAATTCTGACATTGCTATAAATTCCCCTTTTTGGGAGGGTAGCGATGTGTGATTTGAGTGTCCCAACTTTTTCCGTCCCAAGCAAAGCACAATGTGGGCTCGACATATTTTTGTGTGTGTGTCAACGCAACACATTATGTTTTTATTTTTGTTATTTTATGTTTGGTCTGGGTATGCAAATTAATCTGGCCAAATATCGTAAATGCGGCAAAGTTTATGCTTTGTCACAGAACTCCATAAAATAGGGCCTCCCCCCCCCCCCCCACCCCCTCTTTGCGATAATTGTTTCAAACTGCTTTAACACCATCTAGGACTGAAAGAGTTAAGGATCTCAACTGTGATGTTGCCTTTGGCTTTTGCGTCACTCTCGGAAATTTACATGATTAGCGAAACATTCGAAGCTTATAGGGATCAAGTTGATAAAAACATACACATAGAGACAGAGACAAAATACTGAGAGAGGTAAATGGAAAGGGAGAAAGGAGAGAGGAAAATAAATACAAATATGAGCTCATATAAACGAGTATTACTCACTGAAAGGAAAGCATATTCATAAATAGCATCATATTTGGCACCATCAAGCGTAAAATTTGATATTTTAGCACTGAAAACATCACATGTTATTCCTCTGACAGTTCTCTGTGAAATAACAAATTGTTTAACATTTCATTTAGGATTTATTAACAGAACATACGTCCAGACAAACACACATACACACACAGACACACAGACACACACACACACTAAAACACAACCACTTACATACACACATAATTTTACATACAGACACTTTTGCATTTTCGCTATTTTTGTAGACTAAAAGCGTGGACGATGATTATCCACATTACCCATCATTGCCTTGCTCTGACATCTCTGACAAGAATTTTCTCTCAATTTCTCCCCCTAACTTTTTATTTATCTTTCCATCTGACTCAGCATTTTTCAACCTGCCTCCGCATTTCTTCTTTCTTATATTTGTGACAGGTTTTGGATCGTCTTTTTTTTTTGTTTGGATGATGCACATTGTATATTCGTTGAATTTAAATCATTGCGCTGTTTAACCATATCTCTGTCCCTCAAGGAAGTTTTTTTTTTTTGTTTAATACAACCTCTATAAACAACTATATGGGATGCTGGTGTCAATAAATAACTGCTAAATGGAGCTCATGGCTGGGACAGAGGCCCTAGAATAGCTGAAAACTCCGGAGTTCACCAATGGATGCTTGCTTAGCGACTCAGTCAGCATTCTACACAAGATTATGGTGAAACTATGGGGGTGACTGCAGTCAAGCTAATACAATGAATTCCAGAGAAATTTGACTAAAAAGCTCAACAAAATGGGAAAGAGGAAAACGTGCACAAAACAACACAACGTAACGTTTCGGCCAGGCAGCCTTTTTCAAACACAAGTGGACTACACAAACGAGGAATGGAGAGTATGTAGATCTTTAAGGGGTGACGTGAGCGACGTTTAAAAAATGTGATGCGGAATAAATGAAATAAAATAAAATAACGATGGCTAAAAAATATAGTCACAATACTGGGAATAAAAGAAATGCAAGTGTTAATGATACATAAATGATATTGATAAAAAATAGAATATGGTAATAATATGAAATAAAATAAAATAATTAACATTTAAAATGTGATAAGATTAGAACTATTTAGATGAAGGTATGTTGGATATTGATACCTTTTGGACTAAGAACGCCAAGGCTGTGGATAAGGCGATTTTCCAAAGCGAGGCGGGTAGTATTATCGCCAGAGCAAGATTTTAATGCTGTGACAGATATGTCATCTTTACCGCTGTGGTCAGGGCTATTAAAATGAAGAGGGATTGGTTTGAGTGTCTTCTTGTCGATATCAGAGAGGTGTTCCCGGAAACGATCAGCTAGCTTCCTGCCAGTCTCCCCAATGTATGCCATGCTGAATCGTTTGCAGATAATTGCATAAATTACGTTGCGGGATTCGCAAGTAAAAGGTTCCCTAATTTGAAAAGAACCATTAGGGAAACTGACCGAAGAAGTCTGGACAACGAAAGGACATGTTTTGCAGGTGCTGCGTGAGCACTGAGTAGTCCCAAGAGGAAGTGCTGTATGGATCAGTGGGAGTCGGCTTCAGACAAGTATGTCTTTAAGGTTGCGATCTCGTCTGTAAACTAATCTAGGTTTCTCACTAAAGATTAGGATGGGTTACATAAGGAAACAGTGGCTCCATCTGATACAGCACACAGCGTTTCGCAATATCCCCTTTATTTTTATATTGGGTCATACTGGTGTAAGAGGCAATGAGAGCAGCAGAAGCTCTGGCTGGCAATGCAGTAAGACATTACCAATGCCATACGACAGACTAAACGCTATGAGGCTTTCAGTTTCGTGGAAAATGATTTTTCACTAAATAGACTGCATACCCTGGGGGTAAAATTTAGAGCCACAAGTCAGGAAAACCATGCGGGTGCCACCCGTCGCTAATTCAAGCAAAGCAGAATGGGAGCTGTTAGCCTAAAAAGACTTTGATACATACTCGGGATGAGATGGGAGTACTTATGGTCATGCCCGATGTGCGATGAAGATGATTTCTAAAATGAACAATGAACAATGAGAGCAAAACACTCATGAAGTGGTTCCAATTTCCTAACATTCGTTATGACTTGGAGTGTGTTATAATTTTAAGCGAGTGAGTGTGTGTGTGTGTGTGTGTGTGTGTGTGTGTGTGTGTGTGCGTGTGTGTCCATGCGAAAAGGAATAATATAGAAAAAAATTCTTAATACAATGGACACTGTGATAAAATCTACATTGCAAAAATAAACACTCTTTACACTGGGCAACACAGTTCATGAACTCACACTATAAAATGAAAACAGCAGGCACACGATTGTAAATAATTTAACCCCACTAGGACCGTACCACGAGCGACCAACAACCGGTGTCACCAAAGTGTTACCATTGGGATGAGGATCACTCCAGCATAAGTCCCAGAAAACCAGTTCAGTCGCTAGGTTATATTAGAGCTTCCCACTACAGCTGGGGTAAGGCCTTCAGATAAATAAAAATAGCTTCCCAAATTGGGTGGGAAACAAGAGGATAAGTATTAGTTGTGAGGTCAGTAACACCACAGAAACAAAAAGCATAATCCACGATGTTGCTGGCACCGCGGTGCACAAGTTGAAAACTGTTGAATCAGACTCTAGCATTTCTCGTCACATAGAGTATGACCTGCATAATTAATCATACTCCAAGAATTATCGTATCCTGTTTTTTATCGATAAATGTTTAATTTTTTAATCCATGCCAATATTACAGAGTACATTTTCTTTTAATTTTTGAAATACATTTCAAGTAAGGCTAAGGTGGTAAACACAATCATCAGAACTGAAGATACCCCGATATTATGTCGCCCAATCCTCCCTAACAAGCTTTCACTCCTTCTTCTATTGATGTTTCTCTTGTACCACCGCTTGATTAATTCACTGACTTTTTACGCCACTAGAACATCATACTGAGCGATAAACATCTGGTGTCACAAAGTGCCACCAGTCGGATGAGGATCACCCGTGGAGAGGTCCAACAAACCCCATTTAACCATCAGGACACCAGCAACAACCAGGGTGGGGGCTTCAAAATAACAAAAATTTCGTCCCACATAGGGACTAGGATTAGGTTATACCGCCTAATGACTTTCTGTTCTTAGGTTATCACATCACAGTTGCAGTGATTCATAGTTCAATATAACTTGAATATATGAAACAAGTATGTTTAGGCGTGGATTTGAGATGTAAATCAGGCCACTGCAAGCCCAGGCTAGTCAGTTAGGACAAAAATTATGCTCGATTACAGCCAACACGTGCGACTTTGCCACCACTAAACAGGTCTGGTTCATTTCTTTTCTGGTGCCTCCAATGTTAGACTGATTCCAAACTCATCTGGAGCTGCTAGTTTATGAAATGAGCACGCGCTCAGTGGAGGCAATGGAGCGTAAAATCAACACAGCCAGGACGATATGGCTTGGAGCTCCACGGCGCATGAAACTGCAGATAACAATATTTAGCATAAGAATATGTGACAGTAACTGTAACTAATAAACATGTTAAGTACCTGTCCAGTAAAAGCGTAGCTTCCATTCGAAAGAAAGAAACTGTTTGGATCTCGCATGTCAACCACAAGTGTTCCGTTATATTGGAATCTATCTACATCTTGGTCAGTATCTGCATCACTTGTGTCAATTGCCTTTATAGAGCAGCCGGTGGAGTTCATTATATACTGTACACCTGCTCAGTCAAATAAAAACCATTTTCAGTTTATATAAATATATATAAATATATATATATATCCTTTTTGCTAACGACTAGATATAAGCAACAAAGGCCTCTAAAAAATTTTCATTTTGGAGTCTGAAAGTCAGGAAGGATTATAAAGTGAATTAGTTTTAATGAATAGTGTAAGACTTATAAATTTAGTTAGATTATAAATAAGGCAAGATATCAAGCTAGCCTGCGGATCGAAGATCGTGGGTTCAAATCTTGACGGAGCAGTGGATTTTTTTCAAAAGTGACTCTTGCTCCCAGGTCGACCTACCTTGGGTAGGTATTAGGTACAGTTCTGGGAAGTAAAGGCGGTCGGCGTGATGCATACCACATCACCCACCGAGTGGACATCGGTAGACATGCCTAATACGCTTAAAATTAATTTGTGTGTGTTTGTGTGTGTGTTTTGTTTTTGTTTGTTGTTAAGATGTAATGGACCTACACTAGTATGCGTATAAGTGAAAAATAAATATTAATCGTGTTAAAGTCGATATGTTTTTTTAAATAACTAAACAAATTCAGCAGACAGATGCATGAATGACAGGGGAAAGAGCATAACGAGATTAGGAATGACACAACAAAATGAAATCTGCTGATTGGATAGAATCATGGACCTATGTGGAGCCTCAGACTAAGGATGTGAGGAGCTAGGGCAGGGCAGAAACAACCACATTTAATGTAGGGAACAAATCATTCTTGATACTTATGGTAAACTGAAGATACATGCAATGTAATAAAAAAAATGTATCAGTCAGCTGCTTGAAGAAACATGAAATTCGACAGCCGTGAGGGAAACTATTCCTTGGTGATACTATATTCTTGCATTCTTATGTGATGTTCTATTATTAGGTTAAACTTTAATCGTAGAAATTTTAATGTTTACTTCTACATTTGATACCTCCTCATTATGTGTTAGATATTGATCTGTGATCGTCGAGCTGTCTATTGCTTTCAAGATTGTTGTTTACGCTCTGTTTCTTAACTAATTATTCCTCACTTTACTTGATAGTCTAATTTCCGTTATCGTTTTCTAAACCTATTTCTGACTGAAATTCTAACAGTCAATGGTTACGCTTGATTTCCCCACATTCAGTTAGAACAATACCAGTGTGTCTTGTCCTCTCATACTTGATAGTAACGTTTGTTTGTTCATTTACACCGTTATCCCTCTTGTTTGTCACATGTGTAACTTTTCTGCATAGGTCTACGTAGCAAAGTGGTTGGGCCATTTGCCTCACTCGTTAAAGATACTAAGGTCATATCAAGGTCTGAATACTTCGTTTGAGTGCTGTTTTAGACACTATCTTGTCAATGGTCGCTATAGCTACGAAGTTAATGTTTTCAATGACGCTGTCGGCATATGGTTAACTGCTCTGTGAACGCTACAATAAAAGGTACTGAACGGAAATGCGCAATAATGAACGACACGAATTATCAATTGCTAATTTCACGACCTCAGTCTTTAATCTACGCTAAATTTTTTTTTTGGGGGGGGGGGGGGGGGTGTTATTATTTATTGTTTTAAATGTGTTTGGTTTGTATTCCAGCATTTAGAGTTTGAATTTCGTGCATTTTAAATGTGCTTGCTTAGATTTTAGCATCGGCGTCATCGGCGCTAGATCACCCTGTTACCAAGTTTAGCGCCGCCATATTGCCTATTGTTTGTTTTTTTTTAACGCCATCGTAGAATTATTCATTTTATGAAGTTTAATTAAGCTGCTGTATTTGTAGTGTATTTCAGTAGTCATCGAAGAGGACAAGACGTCTTGGATAAGTTATAACATACTTTTCTTCCCAAATCATATCATTGTTACAAGTTTTCATCCAGAACAAGCATGTAATATTAAAAGGAAAATTAAAAAGAGAAAGCACCCGAGACAACAGAACACGTCCTCAAAGACTGTCCCACATATCAAGGCAACACTTTTGGCCTAGAGAATCATCGGTGAAAGTCAAAAGTTACGGGTCGCTAAGTGAATTACAAACATTGCAGATAAGATAATCTATTTCGAGCGAACGAAAGAAGAAGAGGGACAGGAGAAAAGTAAAAAGAAGAGACCGTGGGAAATGAGTGCTACGGGCAGAAGGGCGCGCGAATATTAGAGAGAACCCACCCCGGCATCACAAGTCTCAGAAAATCTAAAAATACCAGCAAATAACACATTAGGACTTGGATACTGGAAAGCCAAATTGACAGCATCCTTATGCCGAGATTGCTTTCAGGAAAACCAAACAGACCACCCCCTGTTAACATCAACCCTATATAAACAGGAACGAATAACCCCTGGAAGACTACACTAAAAAACTGTAAAAAAAAAATGTTTTCAGGACAGGCAAAAAGTATGTCTCTATAGATAAAGATGTGATAAGCCTGAGAACAATCTCTGAGACGGTGAGGTAAGAAAAAGAAATGGAGGAAGGTAAGAAATAAAAGAGAAGGAATTAAGTTGTAAGAAACAACCTAAACTGACCAGGACTGCCTAACTATACCCTAAAAGTAGTGGATATTGAGAAAGCGTTATATATACAAACCAAAGACCAAAACTAGCAGCCTAGGTGCAAAATAATACGAAATTGGCAAAACTATATGGTATATCATATACAACACTAGCACCTGTTTAAGGCTGGGTCGACCTGGGAGCTCGGGTCAATAAAAACAAATAGTCCTACCCCAGACTCATGTCGACCGATCCACAGGCAAGCGTCTGGCCCTAAACCACGGCAGCTTCTTTGAGTGTTTGTCTATATCTATATGCATGCATGCTTCCCACGTGGTCGGGCAGACGTGTTTGTCTATATCTATATGCATGCATGCTTCCCACGTGGACGGGCAGACGTGTTTGTCTATATCTATATGCATGCATGCATGCTTCCCACGTGGACGGGCAGACGTGTTTGTTATGTATATATGTGTAATTGTACATGTTTATATGTATAATGTGTGTGTTGGTGTGCATAATGCATACCATCCCACTCCCCCAGCAACCATCACTAGGTACTAGACTACTGATCCAAGCCACTAGTTTTAGTGCAAATAATAATTCTTTGTCATCATGATTGGCACACAAAAACCAGACCACAATTATAACCTATTTTTCTCGCGGGTTGAACGTAGTCGATTGTTTGTTTTGTTTTTCATAAATGGATGGATAGATACAATGAAACCGTTTCTACTTGAAGCCTCTTGAACGGTGTCTAATCACTTTGGACACACACAAAAGCGATCAGTCTCTCGTCAGCAATCAAATCTGCTCTTTCAATTGTCATTTTCCGGCCTCTAACTATCTTCCTGTTTCTGACTTTCATATTTCTCTACCTTTCCTTTTCTTCCACTTTCCATTTCTTTTTCATTCAGTACTAAGCAGCAATATTACACTAGAAATAAATATGTGTGGATTACCAGTATTGAAATCATGAATTTCTGAGGTGGTATTCAAAATTATATCTTGATTGTCAGGCGAGGTTTGCTTTGTTCTGCTGTCCTCTCTTAGCATCTTATTTTTCTCGTCATACCAAACCTGAAATGATCGAAACATGATGTTTAAGCGTATTTAAAGCGTGGGTTGTGTAACAAACAACATATAAAAATCATTATCAAGTGCCTTGCTGTCTACTTGGGTGGTCATGACTTTCCATATGCTGCGATCTACAACTGATGTATCGGTTTCTGTGTTAACACCTACCGGTGTCATGACAAAATGCTGTCTCTATTTGCAAGCATTTTTCCATTATTCGAAATATGTGCTGGTTTCCTTCTTCCAATAATATAACCAACAAATGATGTCAGTCTCTTTATGATGTTTAGGATGAGTTGTCTTCTATCCCTCCGAACTTTCAATAAATCTCAGCTGCTCTTTTCAGCTTATCAAGGAAATGTAAGTATCTTTGTTCCCAAGAACTTAAGTGCGCATTAAGATAGCTTAGGAAAAGCAAGACACTTGGACCTGAATAATAATAATAATAATAATAATAATAATAATATTAATAATAATAATAATAATAATTATAAGAAGAAGAAGAAGAAGAAGAAGAAGAAGAAGAAGAAGAAGAAGAAGAAGAAGAAGAAGAAGAAGAAGAAGAAGAAGAAGAAGAAGAAGTAAACAAGAAGAAGAAGAAGAAGAAGAAGAACAACAACAACAACAACAACAACAACAACACCAACAACAACAACGACAACAACAACAACAACAAGAATTCGTCTGACCTCCAATGACACGGATACATTGCATTAAATTTTCCTAATTTTTTTTTTGTTAATGCGCTTTTCGCCTGTTGTGTTTTGTACTTTATCATTTTAATACATTTTCTGACAAATGTTATCCATGTGATTACATGCCTAAATTTCTGTCCTAACCATCATGTGTCCTGCCAAATGGTGTAGGCGTCCATCCATCTTCACACATCACGACCCCTGCTTGCCTGGAAATGCATCTCTTGATGATATACCTCTATGCCATCGTTTCAGCCCATCCAGCATTATCTCTCCTGGTTTGCCTCTACCCCTTTTTCCACTGATCTTTCCAGCTGTAACGATGTTCTCCGATGTCTTTCTTCTCATTATGTGGTCAAAGAACAGTGTTTGTCTCTTTCTTATTGTTGTATATAGAGATCTACTTTCATCAGCTTCTTTCAAGCAATCGTTGTTAGTTACTCTGGCCGTCCAAGGTATTCGTAACACTCGTCTCAAAAACCACATCTCTGCTGCTTCCAAATTCTTCTTAATTTGTTCACTGACATTCCAAGATTCGCTGCCATTCAGCAGAACAGGTTCTAAGTAACATTTTAGCACCCTCTTTCTGACATTAATGGAGAGCCATTTATTGCACAAGATATTTTTCAATTTCTGAAATGCATCTTTCTTTTGACCTATTCTGCTTTTTGTTTCTGTCACACATTTTTCATCTTTTAATATGATTGTTCCCAGATATTTGAATTTATTGACTTGGTTAAGTCTTTAACCTACAATTGAGATATCACAACGTGGAGTTGTCTTCTTCTTTGATATAACCATTTCTTTAGTTTTCCTAATACAAGTCTATTCTAAATTCAGTTTTCTTAATACACTCTACATATGTCAGTGTCACTGCTTGAAACTAAAACACTGAATCCGACTGAAATATCTACCAGTCAAAGTCGCTTCATTTTTTTCAAAGTCGCTTTGAAGCTGAAGTAAACTGATGTCCACTTCTGTGTTACTTTACACCTCTTCGTGAAATAAAGGCATAATTATGAAGTAAAAATTGATCAAATATCACCCCCCAAAAAAAAGATAAACTTATAAAAATCTCGCTGTAAACACAATGCAAAATTTAAATAATGCGGATACAAACAATACATTGCACAACTCTTTTTCCTGCCTTCTTTTTAATTTCCATCAAAATTATTTCACTATGTAAAGAGAAAAGATCTGGGGATAAAACACATCAGGCTCTTACTCCTTGGTTCACTTGTTTAAAAGTACCCAATCTGTTTCCCACTTTAATTGCTGCTACTTGGTTCCAGTTACTGTTTTTAATTATTCTACGATCTTTTCTGTCTACATTGATGTCTTCCAATATGTTTATCATCTCCTCATTTTTAACATTGTCAAATGCTTAGTTATTATCTATAAAGCACACAAAAAGTCATTTTGTATGTCCATTGATCTTTTTTTAAGTGTTCATAATATGTATATTGCATTATTTGTCCCTTTACCTTCTATAAATCCATACTGCTTTTCGCTCATTTCCATTTTTATTTTTATTTTTGTTCTTCTCATTATAGTTCGAAACAGTAATTTGGTGACATGATTTCTTGTGCTGATTGTACGAAATTTTTTATACCCAATTGCTCTTTTAGGTAACGCAATAAATTCAGATTCCATCATGTCACTTGGTATGTTACCCAGTGTTATAAATGTCATTCAACAGTTTAGCTAATATTTCTACCCAAAATCCCCCAAGACTTCTAATTCTTCTACTTCTGGCCCAGTTGACTTTCCTTTCTTCATATGTTTAACAGTATCACTAACTTCTTCCTTTAGTACAGATGGACCTTTAAATTTATTTCTTCTGATAATTCTGCTCTCTTTCCATCATATAACTCTCTGGTGTATTCCTTCCGTCTAGTTTTGATATCTCTCCTGCTTTGGATTTTAGACATCCTGTGTATACTTGTATCTTTTTTTCCAGTTAGAGCTTTAATTTGTTGATGCACACTTTTTGCATCTTTAACAACGCAGACGCTACACGTGAAAAGATCTTAAGTGTAAACAAGAAGCCACCCTTGTAGAAAATGGATCGATGACATTAAACAGCCTCTAAACCAACACGGAATGATAGTAGCTAATGCTGCCCTTCACGCAACTGATCGCCGACTCTTCTTTCCCACAACGCTTAACGGCAAAGGTGGAAATTGGTGCGATGACACGTGATATGTTGTAATTATTTAATTTTAAAATATATATATATATACTATCATTATACTTACAGCATAGTGGGAAATGTATGACTTCCTAGAATCGACTATTTCTGCTCTGTACTTGAAATCTGGTGCAAAATCTGGTACTGATTTAGAAGACTTGCGGTTCAAGCAGACAACGTGGGGTGGAGTCTGTGAAATCAAAACAAACAGAATTGTGGATTGCTCAAACTGGGTATGCCGGGTTGTTAAATCTGAAATGGTAAACATCCTAAAATGGCTGCAGTGAAGACATATGTAGTTTTAAGGGACTATTTGACAGAGAAGAAAACAACGGCAACTATATCGTAGATACTCCTATGTAGCACACCATAATCATGTGGAGATGATAAATGTGCTTTATAAGGCATATCAACGGAAGATATCGAAATATATATTGCTGTATGTGTGGAAAATACTCAACAGGAAAGGCATTAGAAGAGAAAAAAATTTATTTTCGGAAAACTTCATCAACTAGGTAATAAGGTAATTAGTATATAGTATACAAAGGTCACTTAAATACCAGTTTGTAGCTTTTATTAGAGAGTTGTGCTCACTAAAGTTTGTTCCAGCCAAACAACTAAACTCGGCTTGAATAATAATAATAAAAATTTTGCAACATCAACTGCTATTTATCCTGAATTTTAAACAAATACAGTTAAATATCACAATTAAAAGCTACTGTCTGCAGATGATCAGTACCTGTTCTACAAGGAGGGGAGGGGGTAAGGGGGGGGGGGGGAGAGGGTCCGCGTGCAGGTCACGAACTAAAAAATACCAATATTGCCTAGGCACAAAATAAAGAGACTTCATAAGCATTATGTATTGTTGTTAGATAATTGAATCGTGAGGATTCTTAGTCGAGAAGTTCAAGGAGACGGACGTTGATGTCCTTGTGTGGCTCATCCTAAGGGGTAATCTACCCCGGGATCCCATCGAAAAGTTTATCCTGGTTGCTGGAGCATTATTGCCATTTCTTTAGGAAGGAGGATGATTTAACACTGATGCTTTAACTCAGCGGGACTGCTGGATAGTTAGGAAGAGACGACGTGGTCGTGTTCATTGGTATTGGACTGCATGCTGACAAGTTGGAGAAACGGGTGATATTTCAATGTTGAGCTGTTGACTTAATGACATTAGGAGTGATTTGCTATGTGACAATGTCGGTGAGTTCCTTTGCATTTATTAATGTTCGCTCGCGATGTCAACCCTAAACTCATAATACAGCTTTTGGTCTACGTTACCCCCTGGTGCTGTTCAGTCGGAAGAATTAACACATACAAAATGGACTGTTGCTGTTGTATAGTTGTCTACAGAGTTTCTGATTGTTCCTGTTGGACCTTATCCACTGTTCAATGCAACAATCCTGCAGTACCGTTTTCCCTATTCCTGGCTTGGTAAAATGAACTAACTTGTGTTCCAGTTATGTTGACTCGTTGCCTTCAATTACAATCATACCTCCACGCAATCATTTTAACCCCTTTCGCACGTCACAGAGGGATGGGTGGGGACGGATTGTGTTACGACTAAGTTGAACATACAGAAGACATTACAAAACAATAAATATGAATAAAAAAGGTGGTAAAACCACCGCGTTTTTGTGTGCGTTAGCAAGTTAACAAATTTAAACGTCTAAGAAATAATTATCTGTTGGAAGAGATCACTGAATATTTTCCTACGATTGTCTACCTCTAGTGATGTGTGTCTCCCTTGTTTCTGCATATGCACCCACACTAACGTTAGATGAGGATGCAAAGGATTGTTTTTATGAGGAATTTGATAATCCAGCAAAAGCAATTCCAAAATCTGACGGCATTTACATAATTGGTAATTTTTATGATCGAATGGGGTTGGACTTAAACTCATGGCCACTTGAATGTTGATTTAAGAATCGATATCACGGCACTTGGGACACTCCCATAAGTGCTCCGTCCCCATCTTCAGCAGCAAGCGAAGCGTTTCAAATCTGATGGCACAAGTAACTGTCTGACTGTATATCTGTCTCATTCTTACCCTGGGTGTTAATCGCTGGCCAGATCCCCAGTAACTCTTTGCAGCGCCATTCTCCTCAGACCGTAATAATCTATCTGTGCCTCCGCACTGTCCACTCGTTCCTAACGGGCCTTCACAATATCTGTCTTGTCACATATCAATTCACCACCAAATGGTGCATTGCCGGCCAGTCTGATCTCCCTGCACATTTTCCACCTCGCCGGCACACCGGCACATTTCCCAACACAAATATCCAGAGGATGCTAACTACCCCGGACATCTGAAGTAATGCTTGCCACTCTGCACGAAGCATGCCTGTCTCCACCTTTCTCAACATGACATGCTCTGTGAGTCAGTTACAATCATGTGTGTACAGCTGATTCTCAAGCCAGCGAAAGGCAGCAAAGAGCGCCTCCACCTACATTCTCAAACTAAACGTTGTGATATATGCAAGACTTTGCTGCACTCAGCGACGTTCTTTCGCCTTTTCTATGAACCCCCATCCACTTCATCTGCCCCTCAACACAGGCTGAGCTGAACATACAGAATATATTATATAAAAGTAAATACGAATAAAACGGTGGGAAAACCAGTACAGATCTAAAGATTTAGATAATCACAAAATATGTAATCGCATATATAGTATAGTTGTATAGATAATTACATAACTTAGGCAGGAATTGTCATGAATCACTTGTTGAACTTCTGATTCTTTAGCACCAGCTGGTCAGTCTTAGCACTCACGACCTAACGTGGTTAGAATCCGACGCAAGAATGAAACTTGTTCAGACACCTTGACCCACTCCTCTCCTCTCTCAAATTTATTACGACAGCAGACATGTCTGACATGTCCTCAGCTTGCACCATTCAAGACCTTCCTCTTTTGAGTCTGTGACACTTAGCTCTACCCAGGGCTTCATGCAGGAGGTGCTTCTTGTCTCAACTACTCTGAGAAATATCTTTACCTTCAGAACATTGGGCCAATCTGCAACAGTAGGCAGTGCAAGTATATATGTCACATACATACTACCAGGGTATTTCTTGTACATCCCAGGATTACCCGCATGGCTTCCTTCTGTTTTATCAGCTGACTCTTTGGTATGGTAAGCATTCCAACTCTAATCTATTACCAACAGGATGACATGCTGGAACATTGTGAACAGCGTTCTTTGTTTCATGTCCATTTCTGCCATAATCGTGAGAGCATTGAGTCCTTTTTGGTATTTCACTGCAGCTGCCTTTGCCTTGGAAAGCATACTGTTAGTCACATGAATGAAAAGGAGCATACACTCATTCTTTAAATCTAAAGACCTTCACAAGGTATCATGGCTAGGTGACTAGATTTGACTGCAGGCCTAACTCTGCTTATCTTTCTCTATTTTTGTTAATTATGTTGACTCCTTTTTTTTTTTTTCTTTTTTTTTTTAAATAGCTCTTTCTACACCCACATTGTCTTTCCTTACTTTAGAATTAAAATCTTCTATTACTATTAAATGATCCTGTTTTAGAATCTTGTCAATTTCATCCTGCAGTTGTTCATATAACAGTTCTTTCTTGCCTGCCTCAGCATCCTTTGTTGGTGCATAGCACTGCAGTGTTGTCATGTTGACATCTATGACATTGAATCGGGCTCTTAACATCCAACTTTAAATAGGTTCAAATACATTTTGCAACTAGAGGTGACATCATTATACTTACCCCTTCCACATGTTTCTATCTTCTCTACCTGAATTATTGAACGTTAAACCATTAACCACCGTCTTATCTGTTCCAGACGATCTAATTTCACTCAGCCTCAATATATCTAGATGGTATCGTTTATTTACTACCTGGGCTGATTTTGTTGTTTCTACCATGGTTCTGATGTTCTAAAAACCAGTTTTCGTGTTTGTTTTAGAACCAAGCAATGGGTGAGTCGAGTTACTGATTTTTGCAAAGCGGCTTTCATCAGTACTGTCTTTAGTGCACTCACCGCACACAGCTTGATTGTAGTGTTGACCGGAATGGCATCTTTTTCTGTGCGTTTCTATAGCTATAACAAAATATTGTTGTGGGGTAGCCGCCTCACGCACAAGCCTTCACCCTTTTTACCAAATATTCCGACCGGCAATGGTGAAGTTTGTATATATATATATATATATATATATATATATATATATATATTATATAATATATATATATATATATATAATATATGTGTGTGTGTGTGTGTGTGTGTGTGTGTGTGTGTGGTGTAAACGGGGTACTTTTTGGTTGACAGAAGGATAAGGGAATTGAATGGCTATATATTACTGTGTTTAAAGCATACACGAACGCAAAGATTACCGTGAAAGTGGAGAGATCTGCGTCGATATTCGGAATATAAGTGATGAAATCATAAATATGGTAAAAGTCGGTTGTTCCACTGCTAGGCTGTCCATGTACTTCTATTTGAAGAAGTGTTGGCTGCTGTGAGGATGATGTTTTCCAGCCCAACTCTGTTTGATGAAAAATGTGTACATAGGTATAATAAATGTTTCTTTAAATTAGGTCTCATAAAGGATAATAGCATGTATGTACCAATTCTGACTGTTATTTATCATATCATTTTCGTTTTCTATGATCATCTGCATAACAACATAGCATTGACAACCCACTCGCACTAGACCACACGTTAGCTTGAAACCGTTTACTGGCGCCACAATATAACTGTGCTGTATAGCAAAACGGTGAACAGGGTTTTCAATATTTGCATTTGTTTGACTCTTATCATTGAGATGTTAATCCTTCTGACTGCAAACCTAGAAAGGGAAAACTTGAAAATAAAAATAACCTTTATATGACTACTTCCAATAGACGATGACAAGGCAGCAATACTTATACGCAGCCAAAGTTAACATGAAAACAGAAATTCATAACAGGGTCAAAATAGCCATGCAGGTTATGTTACAGTATTTAAAATTACGTTGATCGAAACGTTCAGTTGTATTTATTAAAACATATTATACCAAACGAAAAGTAGAACGTGTATTTGTCTGAGTCCTTTGCATTATCTTGGCTGAGATTTTGAGTCAGTTTATGATGTTTTGAGTACTCCATAAATCTGCAGACAGAAATTGAAAGAAAACGTAGAAATTCGCGGATACCAACAGGCCAGATTCGAACCTTTAAAAATCTACCCAAAGTATTTAGGATCCTCGCCGGTGATACAGAGCTTGTGTCCTGTGCTGAGCTTCTTTGAACTCAGACAAGATGTAAGAAAAACGGAGCACTTATGGGTTAATTACAGTGTGCCATGTGACTGCTGTCTCGTGATCGCACAAGCCAACCTCTCCTCCCCGTGGTGCAGATGGAAACTGTATGCGTGAGG
Organism: Candidula unifasciata; assembly: GCA_905116865.2. Classification (NCBI taxonomy): domain Eukaryota; kingdom Metazoa; phylum Mollusca; class Gastropoda; order Stylommatophora; family Geomitridae; genus Candidula; species Candidula unifasciata. The sequence continues at coordinate 204,660 of CAJHNH020000314.1, forward strand.
ATACAGGCTAACGGGGAAATGACCACCTGGAGAGGAGTGGGCCCCAAAGTGTTGAAATACTGCCCGAGACTCACCATGCTGTTGTCGTGTTAACACATTATTAAAATTGATTTGAAAAAAACAAATTACACAAAATTAAACATCAAAATCTGAGTCTTTTTTATAACGTCTTACTGTATGCAGAGTTTGACCAGCATTTTGTTATTTACACCTCCACACCCCCCCCCCCACCACCCCCACCACCGCCAACCCAACCCACACCACCGCCAACCCAACCCACACCACCGCCAACCCAACCCACACCACCGCCAACCCAACCCCACACCAAAAAAAAAAAAAAAAAAGCAACAAGACAAATCTGACAGTTACTCGACGCATCACTAACAAAGAATGACAGGATGCGTGCGAATTACTTACTGCTGAAATAGTAAATTGCTTGCATCTGTCCTGTAGCGTTTTTCCATGACACACAGGTTGACCATTTATCTGCTTGAATACCGCGAACTGTTGCTGATCCAAAGTAAGCCTGTAAATGAGAGTGTGAACATACAGAACAAATTTTTCTGCTGTACTTTGCTAACAAAACAAAACAATTTTCACATTAATTGTTCAGTGAGTTTCAGACACTTACTAGCATACTTCTCGTGGTTTTATGTATTACATTTGCTTATTTCTTTTTGTGTCGTTGACCTACAGTTTTTTCTGGAAATACCAAACCCTGGTGTTCCGTAATTTCATCGTGTTTCTACTTTAGCCATAAATATGTCGATTTTCGTGTCTGACATCGTATTACAATTTATTCGCAGACGTCTACGAAAATGTTCAAATATGTAGTGTACTATAGTGTCATAACAACAAGAACTAACCAATGTAGCCAAATAAGGTGCAAACCGTATGCAAATAAACCTTAATAAAACAAATTCTATGCTAATAACACCGATACAAAAACTATACAGTTTAAATTTACAGGGAGTGCTTCAACTCTACATTGGGATGACTCAAGTGAAAAGAATACTGAGGTTGATTATTGATGCAAATCTAACCTTCAACTCACAAGTACAAGCACTTGTGAAGCAAACAGCTAAAAAGGTTTTCCAACTTGCAAAAATTATAAACTTTCTTCATGAAAACATAAGAAAGATATTCTATGTTTCTCACATCCAGACATATATAGACTATTGCTCTACAATATGGGATCGCTGTTTCAGTTCTGTTAACAAGAGGCTCAAGTCCCTGCAAAAGCGCGCCATTCGTTTAATAGGTAATAATCATGGGAAAGTGAGTTCCGATATGCTACTACCACTTCGTGAACGTCTACTTTTTCAATAGGGCAAAATTTATTCACAAAATATTATCCCAAAAGGATCCATGTTACTTATGAATGTTGTTTCAATATAATGGAAGGCACAGCAAACGCCTAAACATACTACACATTCCTAAACCTAGGATAGACCTATACAAAACAAGTTTGGCGTACTTTGCAGCTCTACTGTTTAACTGGCTTCCACAAAATATCAAAAATACCACTATTTCCTATTCATACAATCGAAAACTGTTACAATTTTATCTGAGCACAGATTACATTCCCCCAAAGAAGACCCCCCCCCCCCCCCCCAAAGTATATATATATATATATATTAGAATATATAGCACACATATTATCCTAGATAAATTTATTACAATATTAGAATTAGAATACGCACACATTTTTACGATTAACTGGCTAGAAATGTAGACATTCCAGTGCTTGTACTGAATATTTTGATACTATGAATAATGTTTATTACTTGATGAATGAATGAAATGATGTAAGAATGGAAGGAGACCTCGAAGGACAGAATGTTAGATGGGTCTGCGTGCCCAATTCTAAACCCTTTAAAATAAAGTTTCTTTGTTCGTTTGTTCGTTGAAAAAGGCTGACGTGAAAACATGTTGGTTATATTTTTATTTTATTTATCTGAAATTGTCTAGGAGCTCGTGGGCCGAAACAATAATGGACGAGGGATCACTTCTACTGATGATTGGTAGACTCCTGCTGTACATGCTCCCCTGCAGAGTTTCTTTTTATAGTTTTAATGTTTCGTCATTTAGCTTTCTTGTCATAGTTTGCTTTGTGTCTAGTAACTTCTTCATATCAACCCGATTGCATTCATTTCCATAAAGGTGATCACTTTTACTGAAATTCGGTATGCATGGTCAATAAAACTAGCCTCATATTCAATAGACTAATCGGCACTAATTGTCAGATGTGATTAGCACTCTACCAGTTGTGCTTTTAGACTGGGACAGGTCGGTTCTTTTAGATAAATATGTATATCGTTATTTGTACACATGTTCATTTAGTTATAGGAATTAATACAATAGTAAAAACTTATAGCGAGAAAGGAAAGAGTGAGACCTCCGAAAACACAATAAGAAAAACATTAATCGAAATATATAAGTATATCAGGATTTAAAGTGATTCCCCTTCAAATCAAGTGCGTTAATGACTACCGCTTACTGCCAACTAACTCTTCGATGTGTGTAATTTGCATAACATCCTTTCATTACAGACAGAAAGCTAGATTCTCATTCCTTGGAATGTTCACATGTCTCGCTTATTTTCCTACACAGAGTATCTGTAACAGCACCTGTGCACTGTCTAATTGGTGGCACCCTGTCTTGACCTCCAGTAGCCTTAATGCTTTTTCTAAACTTTAATTGATATGCCCGGAATTGAAGTTAGTGGGCACAATATAACAATTTACGTTATGCTGATGACACATTCTTGATAGCTACAAGTCAGAAAGAACTACAGGAATTGATAGACATTGTGGTGGTAGAAAGTGGAAGAATGGGCCTCAGTTTAAATCATGGAAAGACAGAAGTAATGGTGGTATCAAAGAAACGAATTATTCCTAAATATATAATAAAAGTCGATGGTGTTATTTTAGGACAAGTACAGAAATTTAAATATCTGGGCATATGGATAACATCATATGGAATCTGCATTACTGAGATAAGAAACAGAAAAGGTCAGGTAAAAACTGCATTTTATAAAAAGAAGAACGTCTTATGCAATATATCTATGTCATTGAAGGTTAGAAAGAGAAATCTTAATTGCTATATACATCCAGTTTTAACATATGGCTGTAATTAGTCCAAACAATTCTTGAGGCCTTAGAGGTGTAGTCTTGCAATGGAATGCTCAGAATAGTTTGGACAGCCAAAAAATGCAAAGAATAGGTTTTGAAAGAGGCGGGAGAGCGAAGACAACTTATCACAGACATCAGAAGGAGACAGTCATCATTTTTAGGCCATGTTATGAGAAGAGGGAAAATGGAACATATTGGGATCACTTGCAAGATCTGTGGAAGGATGGATTGAGGACGACAACGAGAGAAGATTTTTGATAGCTTTGTTGCATGACATGGAGGTGTGTCAGCCCACGAACTGATAAATGCTGCAGGAGATCGCGGATTGTGGAGAGACATGATAGCCCACACCAGTGGACAAGGCACCTGATGATGAGTTTGCTACTGCCACTGAACGGTCGGCTTTCCATACCACTGCCAAAACCAATGCAACAAACGCTTGGAGTGGGTAGTTTTTTTTTAAGTGAACACCAATAAAATGGTTCATGGTATTATGATTTATGTGATGTACTGTTTTCCTAATTTGTGAAATAATCCATTCATTTACAAATCAGTTTGATCTATCAAGAAACCTGGATTTGAAAACGTTTCCTTCGAAAAAATATTTTATTGTATTGTTAGTTAGTTGCGTACCCTTACAGGACGTTGCATGACAAACCCCAGCAATTTTTGGCTGTTTATCTAGGCAAATTTTACATTAAATAGTTTGCCATTGCCTTCTGACTGGTCAGCTCTAGGTACCACTGTCGAAACTAACGCAAGACGAGTCTTCCGCAGCTGGGATCAAACCCGGCCCTGCGGCATTACGTAGCGCGTTCGCGAAGCCTCAGCCACAGATTTGATGTATTTGGTTTTACTCTGATCATCCCCACTTTGCTATTAGTTTTACTGTATGCGGGATGAAACACTTCTTCTGTGGCATAAATTTTACAGCACCAACACATGTTAATTCTACGGTGTCATTTGTTACCTAATGTCTATGCTGCTTAGTGATCTGTGCATTATCTAAATTACCCTGGTCATAGTCCAGGAGGCCACCAGTGCCATCTATGTGACTGCTAGCATTCCAGGAAGCCACCAGTGCCTTTTCTGTGACTGCTAGCATTCCAGGAAGCCACCAGTGCCATCTATGTGACTGCTAGCATTCCAGGAAGGCACCAGTGCCTTTTCTGTGACTGCTAGCATTCCAGGAAGCCACCAGTGCCATCTATGTGACTGCTAGCATTCCAGGAAGGCACCAGTGCCTTTTCTGTGACTACTAGCATTCCAGGAAGCCACCAGTGCCTTCTCTGTGACTGCTAGCATTCCAGGAAGCCACCAGTGCCTTTTCTGTGACTACTAGCATTCCAGGAAGCCACCAGTGCCTTTTCTGTGACTACTAGCAGGACGATGGCGGTACGAGCTTTCATGCAGATGGAACTGAAGGGCTGTTCCAGCGTGTCGAAGAAGTTATTCTTTGTGCATGTTCCAGAAGGTCAAGACCGGCTTTGTATGCATGTGAACTGAATAACTGAGAACTCAAATGTGCGTGGAATTATCTTTATCTTAGTTCCAGGATATGCTAGTGTTGTTAATGAAATGCTGAGAGAATAGTCAGATCTGCCTTAGTTGCAGATGGGCTTCTTATGGATCACACCGCCATAGTTAGTGCTCTTGAAGAGATGAGACGATCGCGTGATACTGGGGCAAGGCAACGACGTCACTGCTAAGAATGGGAGAACTCAGAGGAAAGATCGGTGAAGCCAGACAAGAGAGACACACTCGACGGAGTTAGTGCACTGCGCTGAAAACCTTGGATGCCTGAGTCAGAAGCAGAACGAAGCATTTATGGGTTACTACCCTTGTGCTGATTTTGATCCGTCGACTAAAGCTAAACCCACGAAATGGCAGTACTGCACCATAGATGGCCACTCGCACACTGGCGACAAGGAGACCTACTAAATTTTACGGAATCCACGTCAATGCAATGACGTCACCGGCGACGTATTTCTAGCGAACTAGCGTTTAGGATATGACGCATTAACATCGTCGGACTCACGGGACAGCAGAATTACAACTGGTATCAAGAATATAATAATATAAATAATATTAAGAAAACAACACAGAACATCAAGTTATATTGTGGAATTTTTAGAACGGATTAAGAAATTAGAGAACAGTACAATGCTACTGTACAAAACCGGTATAATGCAATGGAAATTATATAGACTATTGATGAACAGTGGGATATGTTGCTTAAGTCAGTTCAGCAGACTTCAAATGAGTGTGATCTGTGTGATCTATGGGCCGGTCATCTTCAGTTAATGCGGCACCTGCTAGTCTATCTTCTTCTTCTGCCTTTCTATCCCCCAATGGAGCATAGGCCCTCAACCAACTCACGCCAAGTCGTTCTATCCTTCGCCATTGCATGGAGCTCTCCCCATGTACTTCTTCTATTTGAAGAGCCTTCCCTCATATTGGTTGGCTGGATTTTATTTGCTTCTCTTTTTGACTTATCCATGGTTGGTTGGTTTTTGTGGCTATGGTTTTTACAGGATGAGGTAGCCAACCTCAAGCCCAACCCTACCCTTAGTCGCCTCTTACGACATGCCTGGTAGGGTGCAGTGTCACTATTCTTTGCTTCCCGTGAGGGCCGCGGTGACACACGGGCGGCTAGTCTATCAGCTCTCTCATTACCAACAACACCGCATGACCTGGGACACATATGAAGTGTATTGCACACACTGGAGAGATTTGAATTGACCATATTCACTGTCTGGGTAACCAGCCTGCCTCGACCCGCCGGATCATGCTTAAAGAATCACTCAGCACACACACACGGGAATAGTCCTGTGATTCTAGCCACATGAAAGCCTGTGTCACCGCTATCACCTCCATTGCCATACTGCTGGTAGTCATGGAGAAGGCACCATTGGTTTCTTGAACTGTTCTGCCTTAAGAGCGAGCCACAAATGCCTATGCACTCTTATGTCCTCGTATACCTGACCCGTCTGTAAAGATCACCACATCTGTCTCATCTGACTTGTTACTGATAAGCGCGCATACCTCGGCATTGACAGCAGCTGGATTCTGCTCCCGACAAATCCTATCGTGTCACGACACAGGAGAATGTGAGACTGGGCGCATTAGACGCTGGTATCTATTCCCCCCTTGATGGATTTCTGTAATGCATACCTGCATAATGTCATCCTCTGCCCTACCCAGCTATAATTTGCCTCTTTAAGTCTGTTTCTTCTTTCCTGAAGAGTATGTGGTGCAAAGAGTGCTTTAGATCATAGCTTATCTTAAGGTATGCACGAGCTCTCCACATCTTGATCCTGTAGTTCATGGTAGGGAAGTAAAGAAAGTACCTCACTGCTACACAAAATGTGTCTCCAGTGCAGTCAAGAATATTGCGCATTGCTTCGTTTTGCACTTTCTCAAGTTTTTTAACCTAAGTATGGCTGACATTGAGTATATTCGATAGGAGAAAGTACAAGTTCCTGAAACAGAAGCAGAAGCAGTCTCTGCTCAATGTTTGCGGTTTCCAGGACCCTTATTGCTGACAGTCCTTGGTGTGCATTTGTTATAACGTGGTCAACATGTTCTTCGAAAGACAGGGTGCGATCAAACCGCACGCCGAGGCATGTCTTCAGATTTGTTCTCGTCCAAGTTTCGTCGCTGCTTTCCACTGCTGGTAAGTCTGCTTTTACTATATATGATTTTAAGGAGAACCACGTTACTGAGGCGTTCAGAGGGTTGAAATTAGAATCTATACACCAGGAGGAGATGCGATTAAGTTCACTCTGTATTGAATTGGCAATATCTTGAGGATCTCTTCTATGTTGGTATTTCATGACGTCTACAGCAAATGACAAGGTCCTGCCCCTCCCATGCAATTGCTGCTCAGTTATTAGCACAGTGTAAACATTCAATAGAACTGGAGACAACGAAGAACCTCAGGGCAACCCTGGACTGACTGTTAACGGTTCTGAGGACCAATAACCAAACCTGAGTATCACCCGTCTCCGAAACAGTGCTACGGCTACCCAGCGGGTGGCCGTAGAAATACTTGCAGCTATGGTACTTTGTTGTACGCATTCTCTAACTCGAGTGCGGCTGCACATGTCTCTTCTCTCATCTGAAACCCTTCATAGACTTTACAGGCGAAAACTGCGGCATAGAGCCATGTCTCTTAGCTACGTCTGTATCCTCCAAGTGTGGATGGTAACATTTCATGCTTTTCCAAGTCAGAAGCTTGCACGTAGTGTTCTGCATGGTTATGGTTCTCTCGCCACTGATCTTGGAATGGTCTTTTTGGGGTTTTAGTATGGTCGTAGCTAGCTGTGTAGCCACACCTCTCTGATCTGAACACTTCTGATGCTGACGTTGAACTCCCCTGCCAGTTCTGACACATCGCCCTCTGACATCTGCTGCATATCAGCATACTGGGGCTTGGTGAGGTCACTGACGATTTCTTAACTGTTGCTCGAAGGATCTCCGCTGTAATGCTTAAATCGTCACCTAGCTTTGCCTTTTGATACAACTCTAAAAGTGTTGACTTAACTCTCAGTATAACTACCTCATCTTTCTGGTTTGTAGCGCTTAAGGAACCTGGCCTTTA
>CAJHNH020000314.1:217396-271478 GCA_905116865.2 Candidula unifasciata
CGTCGCCTGGTCACCGCGCAATCCGGTTTAGCCAACTACGCTAGAGAGCCGGGCAGCGTCTGATACAAGATGCATTGAAACTAGAATTGTCATCTTCTTTTTCTCCTCTACCATTTACCTAGGCGAGGTTTTGGGGGGTTATGTAGGCATCGTTTGTGCGCTTTTTCCAATGCACTGTACAAGGTGGTGTTCATTTCTCTTAGGTTGCTCCTCACTCTCTATCATACTTTTCAGGATGAAATGTTTTATTTGAAGCCCCACCCTGGCTTTTGCTGGGGGCTGCAAAATAGGCAGGCCATCAATATGGCCAAGTGTTTGAACTCGGCTTCTGGGACCTTTCCACTGCGATCCTCATCCGCATGGTGGCACTTTGTGTCATCGGGTGTTTATCGCTTGTGTGATGTCCTGGTGGGGTAGAAAGTCAGTCAATCAGTTGCTCCTGATTGTGTCCTTCCATCTCTTGCGTGGTCTTCACCTTGCTCTGTGTTCATTTTTTTTTTTTTTTCAGCGTGGCTCTTTGTGACAGTTTGTACCAGGACATTATCGCCAGGTACCAAACCATCTCACTAGTTATCTTTCAATGAATTGTATGACTGGTTTCATTCAAGTCCTAGTCTTTTCTAATTTTTTCATTCTTAATTTTTTCTCTTGTCACATCGGCAGCTCTTCTAAGACATTTGTTGTTATGATCTTCCGCCCAATAGTTGTAGTAAATGGCCACGTTTGGCACTTGTAGCACAATGTCGGCCAAAAAACCCTTTTTATGAGATTTGCTTTGGTTAACAGAGGTATCTTTCTTCGAGTCAGAAGCGATGTTAATTGTCCCGTAATAACCATAATACCATGAAAGTGTTTGAGAGTAACTCTCACCTTTGCTATTCTAAGACTGAATCTCTTCGGTTTTTGATCGGGCTCAGTCTTCAATTTTAACTTAACAAGCAACACAAAACGCTTTCTTTGGTTAATCCAAAGACAATATACTTGTCTTAGCTCTTTCTGACACAGCTAGTTGGTATAGTCACATATTATTACGTAGCTGTTAGTTTCACAGCTTCTGTCTTAGAGTGATATTATAACATGTTGTTTTTAGACTGCTACGCCGGCTACATCAAAGTAAACTCTTCTAGATAGACATCAGAACATTATGGTAACGACTCAATGTGACTGAAGGAGCTCGGTAGGAATGTTCTTGAGCTTTTGGGGCAGTGATACAAAAGTCTCACCCTGTAAGATGCTAGGGCTCAAGGACAACAGTAGTTGCACATATCCACTGCTTCCAACCTCAACTGTGACGACAGCAACACAGTCAACTGGAAGCCCCCGTCAGTCACTAGTTAATCTGCAATCCACTGTGGGTAGGTATAATGACTATTTTGTTTGGCTTTTTTTTTTTAACTTTTACCTCCAGTTTCCAGTCTGTAGAATACAAATCCCTTTAAATCTCCCTCTATCATTGTATACGATAAAATTAACATCAAGTAAATCGAACACTTTTCGGATGAGAATCCAAAAGGAACAACCCCCAGAAACCCAGGGCAACTATATAACATAATAATAATAGGGTAACTGACGGTAACAAAGTAAACTGTGGTCCAGACTGGATATGTTTGTGTGTTTCCCCTGATAGGTGCCTTTTATATCGCTGATATAAACAGTATCTTTAAGGTGGCTGTGCATTAACTGGCATGAGTTTATCTGTTATTATATCCCTGAGACACACTATAGGCGCAGTCAAGCTACTGAATGAAATATATGATAGTAAACTGGTAACGAGAATTAGCACTCACTGGTTATGTAAAATACTTCATTGGTGTCATAAGAGAAGATCAGATTCTCAATGTTGCCTTCCTTGTGAACTGTTAATGCAGCTCTGCGACCGTCATAGTCTACGTGCTCGTCGATCATCATTGAGTAGTTTTGGTCTACTATACTGACTGAAACGGTGGCATGATAATTCTGCGATAGTATGGGCAGTTTTGCACCTACAAAAACAAATTATATTGATAATCATAATAAAATTAACAAATTGCATAATGTATAAAGTCTGTACGTCTGTCTGTATTAATATCCTTTTTTTAAATGCATTTATGCATGCATGACCGTAGTTAAGCATGTGCAGCTGAACAGGACGGCACACTTTAGGGGGCGACACAATTTGAGGCAGAAATATACCTAGTAATAAAAACAATGTTTCTATTGTTATCGTTTGATATCATTATGAAAACAGCATTATATCATCGGTGTGGCATTAAAATAGCACTGTACAGCTGGTGCTCCACTTCGCCCTAAGGAGACGAGACAAACAGAACTGAAAACGCTTGCATTTCAAGTTCTATACTGGAAAATATACTCACAGAACTGTTTCTGTGCTTTGTGGTTAAGAAACTAGTTTCTAGTGATCTGATATTTTGCCTAGACGAAGACTTGCTGATGGATTCTTGTGCATCATTTTGCAAATGCGTGCGAAGAATGTGGACTCAACCATCAGCATCGGCAAGATACAAGTGATGGGGAAGAACGTGGTAAACCCTCCAAGCCTTACCGTTTACAACCATCACCTGTTGGCATACGAGTTCGATTTCTTTGGCTCTCGAATCCAGGACGATCCCTCCTTAGGCGCAGAACTACAGAGACGAATATGAAAGGCTTCTTTCTATATTGCATACCTTTGTCAGAAAGAGCGTTTGGTCAAACAAAAAGCTGAATGATATAGACCAGAAGACAGTTTATAAAGCATGTGCCCTGAGCAGGTTCATATACGCACTTGAAGTTCGCGCAGAATAAAAAAAAAAAAACTACTGCGCACACAAATTACCAACCAATTTCTAGTATGCATTGGGTTGAGAAAAGTATTCCCTGCGGAACGACATACGTTACATTTTTATTTGCGCTATAAGTAAGCGTTACTTACCTACATTCTGAGTCGCACCAGTTTTGTTGCAATTAAACGGTTGGGCATGTAATGTACCAGTCAAAGCCAGAAACCATATCAACGTAACCAGGTCTTGTGGCTTCATCTATTGCAAAGATAGTTGTAAACATGAAAAATGTCTTTACTGATCAGTTGTAGTTTAGTACCGATATTTATGGTGTAACATGCTCATGGCAGCGTGTTGTAATTTTTGTTTGGCTGCACTCCCGAACTAAAAACTGCAGTCTAAAGCCATTTTATGTATCGTTCATAAACTTAGTCTCAATTATAACCAAAAGCTTCCTTTTTGTAGATGCTGGTTGAACGTGTCGATAGTTTTTTTTTTTTTTTTTTTCAATCAAAAACGGAACGAAAATTTGTTTCAGCCAGTTGAACGTGGTCGGGATTTTTTTTTTGATTTTTTTTTTTTTTTAATTTTAAAAAAATGAAATGTGTCTCTTTTTGGATAGTTCGCTCTGCGTACTTTAAACGCTTGTCGATTTGGGTTGTGCTAGTTGGGGTATGAGGTTAGAAATGTGTAAGGCTGATTTCCCGTTGCGCAGTCGTTCATGGCATTTATTGCTACGTGTAATCTCCCAGAGCTCATATATATGTATGTATATATATATATATATATATATATATATATATATATATATATATATATATATATATATATATATATATATATATATATATATATATATATATATATATATATATATATGCTTGCCTGACAGAAGTCACTTATTATACACGGAAATGTACTGCATCTTTGTCCTCTACTAAAATACTTGTTCCAGAGTATTTACAAATCTTACCCATCAATGTGTAATTGTTCTACTGTTTGGAATAATTCCCCACTCCCATTATCTCTTGCTCAAATGAAGCAAGGGTTAAGGCATGTTTTTATTTGTTTAATTCTTTCTGATCATCGTCACTGGCTCCTTTCCATCTTTCCAGAGGATAGTGTTATATTGTGCTATGAGGAGACATGGGACTAACAGTCGATGGCGAATGTGAATAGCAAGACACGACCGCGTTAAGAAAAGTCTTTCACAATAATAGCATGTGATTTCAGGACCATTGTTGTCGACATTTAAATTTAGTGGGTTTTTTTTTTTTCTCAGACGCTTAGCTCTCATCCTTCTGCTATAATTTCTTCTTTCATTCTCATTCTCTTCATGATGTGCCTTATCCACACAACACGGTTCATGACATTTTGTTCCCAGCAGTCCATCTCAATACCTGTATCATTCATGTCCCGCTTGTGCACATCTTTCTATTTCAGTAGAGATCGGCCTCGACATCTTCTACCCAATTCTAATTCACCATAGAGAATATCCTTAGGAACTTTGCCATCCCCAGTTCTCCACCAGAGACCAAGCCATCTGAGCCTTCTGAGACTGAGCTTTGAGAAAAATGTTGTAATTCCAGCTCTTTCCAATGCCTTATTGTTTGTGATCTTGTCCTGCCAGTTCCTGCAATGCATGTGAAAACTATTTGGTCGTGTCTCCTGGTGCCAGTAAGTTATCCAGGTTTCACTGAAATGAAGCAGAGTGCTGAGAACACAAGCCCGAGAGACAAGAGTTTTTGTTTTAATCGTTAGCTTTCTGATTTCCCAAACACTTTTTGTTAATCTGCTCATTTTTTTTTCTGCTTTAGCTATACTGATATTATTTCTTGGTTCAGCGTTAGTTTGTTACACACTGTGGATCGCAGATGGGTAAAATAATCAACTGTCTTCAGCTCTTCACCATCAATGTAGACTGTTGGTCTATTTCTAACACCTCGCACCATAACCTTTGTCTTCTTATTTTGCTGATTGTTGTATAGGTCTTTTTGTGCGGCTACGTGTGTGTATGTGTGTGTGTGTGTATAGCTGTGTGTGTCTATATGTGTCTGGGTTGTATGCGTGTGTGTTTTAGAGTGCGTGTCTGTGTAGGTGACTGTGGGTATGTATGTATGTATGTATGTATGTATGTATGTATGTATGTATGTATGTATGTATGTATGTATGTATGTATGTATGTATGTATTTATGTATGCATGTATGTATGTATGTATGTATGTATGTATGTATGTATGTATGTATGTATGTATGTATGTATGTATGTATGTATGTATGTATGTATGTATGTATGTATGTATGTATGCATGTATGTATGTATGCATTATGTGTGTGTGTGCATGTTCGTATGTATGTGGATGTGTGTGTGTATTGGGTGCCTTTGTGTGTGTGTGTGTGTGAGTGAGTGGGTGTGTGTGTGTATGTGGGTGTGTGTGTGTTCGCGCGTGAGCGTGCGCACATATTTTACCACCCATGCTTTTGTTTTTGACTTGATATTCATAATATGCATATTATTACATGAACATAACATGCGTTATTTATGAAATACAACAGCTGTGTGAAAGATGAGAGGTTTAAAGGGCCGAATATAAGACAGGCCTGCGTGCCTAATTTGTAACCCTTTATAAAAAGTTCGTTCGTTCCCATTCCTAGCATGCATCAGCAAGTGCAGATAGTAAGCATTTCAGCTAAGTGGGTAGCAGTGTTGCCACTTTGGATGTTTTACATCCAGATTTAGATGTTTTCCTTGCATTTAAATGGTGTTTTTGACGTTTAGATGGTAAATGTTTTTCTAGAAGTTTTTTGGGGGAGTTAGATATTTTATAGATTTGTTTTCTTTCAGTGTCAGTTTAAAAATTACTGTGTAACATTTTTACTAGAAAATTATTGTTTTGGTCTGGCACGTACATTGTGACAATTGCGATTACTTAAACTTTGAACTCTCACAACGGTCAAATATCTGGCAGCCTCGGTACTGATTAAAAGCTAACTTTGTTTCAACCGTATCCTCACTGTGCTGACTTTGTGTTTCTTTTTCATGTTATTTTTTAAAAATAATTGCTCGCCTTCATATGTTGCTTTTACTTTGAAAAAACCTTTCAACATGCCTAAAGTAAAGATGAGTAAAATTTTTGGTAAGAGTGGCTGCATGATGACATAATTATAGACTGGTTGATGGCAGTTCCTGGGGATATGACCAAGGCTCATTATAAGTACTGTAAGTGTGAAATTAAAGCAAAAATACAAGATTTAAAGAGTAATGCAGAGACTAAAAAGCATAAAACTGCAGTTCCATTCAAAGATATTACACCGCTGACATCTGTTTTCAGAACTACACTGATAAATGAATCATCAAAAGTTGAAGGATCAGTCGCAATGTTTTTTAAGTTGTCATTGTGTAATTTCACACTGTGATTGATTTGTTTAAAAACACCATTTCTGACAGTAAAGCTATGGATGATGTGAAAATGCTTCACAGCAAGTGTACACATAAGAAATACTTTATTTTTCCAACTTTGAAAAAGATTTAATCAGTGATATTTCTACAATAAACATAGTTTTTTTATTACACGAATCAAATGATATTTATGTACTCAAAGTGCTTGGTGTGTGTATTTAATATTACAGCTACAATACAGACAAAGTAGTTTCTACATATCTTGGACTAGTTCCATTGGAAAAATGTGATGCAGAAAGTATAGTTCAGGAACTGAAGAAACTTTTAATCAGCAAACAGTTTGATTTGAAGAATTTGGCTGCAGTTGGTACCGATAATGCCTCGGTGATTGTTGGTATAAACAATGGCGTTTATGCCAAGTTGAAGGAAGCTATCCGATCTATAATCCTTATAAAATGTATGTGTAATTCATTGCAGCTAGCATTATCACATGCTTCATCTGAATGTTTACCAATGAATTTGGAATACCTTATTGCTAAAACACATATCTGGTTTTCCAAATCATTTCTCAGAAAACAGCAATACAACATTATTTACAGCCCTAAATGATGGTTCCAAACCCCTGAAAATTCTGTAGGATTGCAAAACTAGATGGTTATCAATTCAACCAGCTGTTAAAAGAATTGTGAACTAATGGTTGGAATTGATGACAAGCTTTGAAATAACAAGACAATGTGAAAAGTGCTACACAGCTGAAATACTATATAGAATATACAGTGATGAAAAAAATGTGGAATTCCTTCTCTTTTTACAACCTTTTCTAACAGAAATGCAAAAAGTTAATAAACTGTTCTAATATAAACATGCTGATAAAGTTAAATTACTTGAAGATCTCTCTTTGCTATTTCACTGAGTTGGTAAAAGACTGGTGTTACCAACTTCAAAAGCTTATTTGCTCACCTGCACTATAGAGAGCTATTTGGCTCCTAAGCCACACCTTGGATATCAAATCGAATCAAAAATTGATGATTTAAACACACAAGGACTGTTAACAGAGAATGAAGAGAACAACTTAAGACAATGCTGTGAAGATTTCCTTATCTCATTATTCAAGCAACTGAAGCAGTGACTTCCTGAAAAATCTAGATGTTTTGAAAAATATTTCACTCTTTTCTGTGAGCAACTTACTTTAGCCAGTAAAGGACGTACCTAAATATTGTAAAGTTGTGAAATATTGAGGGGCTACTAATAATAGTGTCGCGGAGGCAGAATATTAGTTAACTAAAATAAACTTAGTTGAATGGACAAACAAAACAGAAACTGAAGTGTTTTGGAAGAAGTGAGACAATTCAAAGATGCCTTATCAAACAGTCCATTCTATAAGCTCTTTGAATGTGCCATGTCTGCCATGATACTACCCCACTTAAATGCTGACATAGAAAGAGTTTTCAGTGCTATGAATTATATCAAATCTAACCTAAGAAATAGGATGAAACTTGACCTCTTAAATGCTATCTTGACAATAAAATTTGGCCTGATGAGAGTAGGAAATTGCTGTTCAACTTCTCAGCTCCTTGATTGTGTATTAACAGAAATGGGAATATCTAAAGCATACCAGAGTCATTTTGGATCTGAAGTTTCAACTTCATCATCCAAGCTAAGTTTATCCTCTGAATCTTTTGAGACAGACATCAGTAAAGATGGGGACATGATTCTATAGGGTAAGTCATATCAACTGCTATGCAAAAGCTATGTAATTTGTAACTCTTTTCATTTTGATTTTTTTCTAGATGTTTCCCACGCAAATTTAGATGTTTTTCGATATTTTTTGACTCTGTTCTGGATGTTCTTTTTTTTTTTTTTTTGGTCAAAGAAAAGTGGCAACACTGGTGGCTAGTAATTGTTGCATCATATGCAAACAGCAGCCCTCTGATAAGTGCCTTTTTCATCCTGGTTTTGGTTATCAGCCTTCGACCACGGTAAAGAGAATGTAAAAATATACCACGCTTCTGATCTCGAAAGGCATGTTTCAAAAGAAATTACATGCACATTCCAAAGAGGATAGGAGCAAGTACACATTTCTGTTTCACTCCATTGTTTTTTACAAACTAGTCCGAAGTTACACCATCAAAGCCACACTAGGACTGTGGGTAAACCTGGTCTCCTAGGATCTGGAATCTTCGCAGAACAAATCTCGCTAGTATTTTTCCAACAGTACACAGCCGTGATATTTCCCTGTAGTTATTGCAATTACTCCGAACATGTTTCTTTTCATTGCCTTGGTTTTTACAGCCTGCTATTCGGATTTTTGTGCTTGCTCCAACCAACCATTGAAGCACACTTTTGCGGATCAACTCCTTATTGACTGTGGACTGCCCAGCTTGAGGTAGGCGGTAGCATATCAGTGACATTCGAAAATGTCTCCCACTGTCAGAGGCGTGCTGTGGCGCCCTCGTCTACTCCAACTGGCAAGTACTTATAATCCGCGTTGAAACCATATGTTACCCATGCATACTGAAATCTATTGTGAAAACAGTAAAAAGATTCTTCTTCAGCATTTTGATCACTTGAAGTTCATTGCTGCAGACATCACCTGCCCCCATTCATCTCTCTTATTGGCCTTCTCTTTCCAATTGGTAACTCCAACTGTTTGTAGCTCTGCGTGGATGTTTTTTTTTTCACTGTCTTCTCAGTCTGCTTCGGGGTCTACGCTTATCCAGCTTGTTTATGAAGGTAGTTTTCTCTCTCTCTCTCTCTCTCTCTCTCTCTCTCTCTCTCTCCCTCTCTCTCTCTCTCTCTATTATCTGGAATTCTCTCTGAATGATCTAGCTGTCTTAGACGATTAGCCCACATGATGCAACAGTAAACTGATATATGTCAATGTTGTGTAAAGTTAGGTTAGTGAAATGACTCTTGTTTTAACTTGAAATGAGTCGAGCCTTGCTTGGAATGGATCGTGGTCTACTTGGAAAGAGTCGATGCTTCTCTTGGAATGAACCTTGACGTACACCAGCTTTAACGTCTAGGGTTGACAACACACACTAACGCCACTCAGCTTCATTGTACAATCTGTCAGTTTATTCTGGTCCATGTATTCAACGTGCTCAAACAATTATTCTCAATTCTACCACTCGCGACATATTTGAACATTAACCATTCTCGCGACATAAAAACTACATCTTCAATCACTACGACCTTCTTCCCTGACTTCTGATGATCGACTGACCACGAGGCTAGCTCGGGCTTCGCCTCGCTTACTCCACCGGCCACAAGTATCTCTTTGTAGCACGGACTTCCTGCTTGCCACAATGTACTCGTGGAGACCATGCAAAGCAGGGTCATCACAGTTAGTCACATTAAGTGTCAAATTATTAGATATTAATATCAGCGTGTTGTCCGCACCATAGCACAGTAGACAGTAAAAAATTTAACGAAAACGTAATTTGACGAAAACAGTGTTTTTTAAAAAAAAAAAACGTAGAAACAATTATTATCATGAAGCAAGCCCTTTGCACAAAAAAAAAAAAAAAAAAGTCCCCAATATCAAAACACGCGGAACACTCTGCTCTATGTAAACTCTTCTTGCTTTTTAAACGTTCATGCCTAGGACGTACTTGGTATTCCGTGTCCACCGCCATGAAGGTGATTTCAGTCTCTTCTTCACAGAATCAAATCTTCCATGACTGATCTCTCTAAAGCCTTATGGCTTTTAAAATGGTCGAATAATTTAGGTTTGCGATCAACGATACTACTAGAAACAACAATAGTACTCAGAAATTGTAATGAGAAATGACTAGAGGACAATATGATAATCAGAAATGGGCATATATACGTGTTTAGCAATTTCCTAGACGACAGTTTTCAATATGGAGAAACATGTAAAAAAAAATAGGTCTTTTTATTTTTATTTCTCATTAAAACAAAACTAGGCTCTAAGCGCAGCAGTGACCATATGTGAGTTAATTAGACACTAAGAAGAAAAAGGGAAATAGAGGAATTTTAAAAGAAGAACACAGGGTAGCATGCACAACAGGAGCTTTACTGATCATCGGTAAAAGTGTTCCTCGTAGACAATTGTTTCGGCCCATTTACCTCCTATATATTCTTGGAGCGTGGACTGGCCTCGTTTAAAGGCAGAAAAGAAGAACAGAAGGACAGAGAAAATTTTACATCTGATGTACAATAGATGGAAAGAAAACACAGTCAAGATTAACATTTACAAAAATACACGGAAGATTAGTATGCAAATGAAAAAGCAAAAGAAACACGGCTAGATTCAGGAGTAAAAAAATACACACATTTACTTATGTATACAAAATGGTACACTGACTATCGTACATTAGGAAACTTACAGCAACAACGTGTTTGAAGGAAAAACAACGAAAAACGAAAAGCTAATAATCGGATATAAGATGGTAAATGATAGAGATACATAGCATGTACAGGAGTTATAAGATGCTAAATGATAGAGATACGTAGTATGTACAGGAGTTAAAAGATGCTAAATGATAGAGAGACATAGTATGTACAGGAGTTATAAGATGGTAAACGATAGAGAGACATAGTATGTACAGGAGTTATACGATGGTAAATGATAGAGAGACATAGTATGTACAGGAGTTATACGATGGTAAATGATAGAGAGAGACATAGTATGTACAGGAGTTATAAGTTGGTAAATGATAGAGAGACATAGTATGTACAGGAGTTATACGATGGTAAATGATAGAGAGACATAGTATGCAGAGGAGTTATACGATGGTGAATGATAGAGAGACATAGTATGTACAGGAGTTATGAGATGGTAAATGATAGAGAGACATAGTATGTACAGGAGTTATGAGATGGTAAATGATAGAGGGACATAGTAGTACAGGAATTATAACATGGTAAATGATAGAGAAACACGTTATGTACAGAAGTTATAAAATGGTAAATGATAGAGAGACATAGTACGTACAGGAATGATAAGATGGTAAATGATAGAGAGACATAGTACGTACATGAGTTAAAAGATGCTAAATGATAGAGAGACATAGTATGTACATGAGTTAAAAGATGCTAAATGATAGAGAGACATAGTATGTACAGGAGTTATAAGATGGTAAACGATAGAGAGACATAGTATGTACAGGAGTTATGAGATGGTAAATGATAAACAGACATAGTATGTACAGGAGTTATAAGATGGTAAATGATAAACAGACATAGTATGTACAGGAGTTATAAGATGGTAAATGATAAACAGACATAGTATGTACAGGAGTTATAAGATGGTAAATGATAGAGGGACACAGTACGTACAGGAATTATAAGATGGTAAATGATAGAGAGACACGGTATGTACAGGAGTTATAAGATGGTAAATTATAGAGAGACATAGTATGTACAGGAGTAATAAGATGGTAAATGATAAACAGACATAGTATGTACAGGAGTTATAAGATGGTAAATGATAGAGGGACACAGTACGTACAGGAATTATAAGATGGTAAATGATAAACAGACATAGTATGTAAAGGAGTTATGAGATGGTAAACGATAGAGAGACATAGTATGTACAGGAGTTATACGATGGTAAATGATAGAAAGACATAGTATGTAGAGTAGTTATACGATGGTAAGTGACAGAGAGACACAGTATGTGCATGAGTTATAAGATGGTAAATGAAAGAGAGACATAGTATGTGCAGGAGTTATGATATGGTAAATTATAGAGAGACATAGTATGTACAGGAGTTATAAGATGGTAAATGATAGAGATACATAGTATGTACAGGAGTCATAAGATGGTAAATGATAAAGAGACATAGTATGTACAGGAGTTATAAGATGGTTAAATGATAGAGAGACATAGTATGTACAGGAGTTATAAGATGGTTAAATGATTGAGAGACATAGTATGTACAGGAGTTTTAAGATGGTAAATGATAGAGGGACACAGTACGTACGGGAATTATAAGATGGTAAATGATAGAGAGACACGGTATGTACAGGAGTTATAAGATGGTAAATGATAGAGAGACACAGTATGTACAAGAGTTATAAGATGGTAAATGATAGAGATACATAGCGTGTACAGGAGTTTTAAGATGGTAAATAATAGAGAGACACAGTGCGTACAGGAGTTATAAGATGGTAAATGATAGACAGATATAGTATGTACAGGAGTTATAAGATGGTAAATTATAGAGAGACATAGTATGTACAGGAGTTATAAGATGGCAAATGATAGAGAGACACAGTACGTACAGGAATTATAAGATGGTAAATGATAGAGAGACACGGTATGTACAGGAGTTATAAGATGGTAAATGATAGAGAGACACAGTATGTACAAGAGTTATAAGATGGTAAATGATAGAGAGACATAGCATGTACAGGAGTTATAAGATGGTAAATGATAGAGAGACACAGTACGTACAGGAGTTATAAGATGGTAAATAATAGACAGACATAGTATGTACAGGAGTTATAAGATGGTAAATGATAGAGAAACACGTTATGTACAGAAGTTATAAAATGGTAAATGATAGAGAGACATAGTACGTACAGGAATGATAAGATGGTAAATGATAGAGAGACATAGTACGTACATGAGTTAAAAGATGCTAAATGATAGAGAGACATAGTATGTACATGAATTAAAAGATGCTAAATGATAGAGAGACATAGTATGTACAGGAGTTATAAGATGGTAAACGATAGAGAGACATAGTATGTACAGGAGTTATGAGATGGTAAATGATAAACAGACATAGTATGTACAAAAGTTATAAGATGGTAAATGATAAACAGACATAGTATGTACAGGAGTTATAAGATGGTAAATGATAAACAGACATAGTATGTACAGGAGTTATAAGATGGTAAATGATAGAGGGACACAGTACGTACAGGAATTATAAGATGGTAAATGATAGAGAGACACGGTATGTACAGGAGTTATAAGATGGTAAATGATAGAGACATAGTAGGAGTTGTAAGAGTTATAAGATGGTATAAGATGGTAAAACAGACATAGTATGTACAGG
This sequence comes from Candidula unifasciata, assembly GCA_905116865.2. NCBI lineage: Eukaryota > Metazoa > Mollusca > Gastropoda > Stylommatophora > Geomitridae > Candidula > Candidula unifasciata. The sequence continues at coordinate 230,590 of CAJHNH020000314.1, forward strand.
AGTTATAAGATGGTAAATGATAGAGAGACATAGTATGTACAGGAGTTATAAGATGGTAAATGATAGAGAGACATAGTATGTACAGGAGTTATAAGATGGTAAATGATAAAGAGACATAGTATGTACAGGAGTTATAAGATGGTAAATGATAGAGAGAATAGTATACAGAGTTATAGATGGTGATGATAGAGAGATCACATAGCTCATGGTCAGGAGTTATAAGATGTCAAATGATAAAGAGAAGCATAGGTATGTACAGGAGTTATAATAAATGACGGTAAATAGGCTCAGATCCTACCACTGTCGAGGAAATAAATGACGCCGAATGAGTTACTAAAGTATTGTTACATTTGTTGCATAACACCTGTAACAACTGACATGCATTTAAAGATTTTTTGCAAATAGAATTGTTTGCCTCTGAACTCAATCGCGACGTAGTTCTTCGAGTCACGTGGCTGCAATACTAATGGGGATTTTCATGAGAGTCAATGTTTATATTTGGGCACCATGATAATATCTGATCAAGATTGTCTTTGAAAGTGAAGTTTAGAATACCCTAAGACAACAAGCATTTCACAGGATGACGCATATCTTGTACAACACATATTTGATATTTTTGCAAATGTATGTATGTATGTATGTATGTATGTAGTCATGTATGTATGTAATGGGTATTTTCATGTATGTATGTATGTATTGGTATGTATGTCTGTCATGATTGTCTTTGAAAGTATGTATGTATGTATGTATGTGGCGAATGTATGTATGTATGTATGTATGTATGTATGTATGTATGTATGTATGTATGTATGTATGTATGTATGTATGTATGTATGTATGTATGTATGTATGTATGTATGTATGTATGTATGTATGTATGTATGTATGTATGTATGTATGTATGTATGTATGTATGTATGTATGTATGTATGTATGTATGTATGTATGTATGTATGTATGTATGTATGTATGTATGTATGTATGTATGTATGTATGTATGTATGTATGTATGTATGTATGTATGTATGTATGTATGTATGTATGTATGTATGTATGTATGTATGTATGTATGTATGTATGTATGTATGTATGTATGTATGTATGTATGTATGTATGTATGTATGTATGTATGTATGTATGTATGTATGTATGTATGTATGTATGTATGTATGTATGTATGTATGTATGTATGTATGTATGTATGTATGTATGTATGTATGTATGTATGTATGTATGTATGTATGTATGTATGTATGTATGTATGTATGTATGTATGTATGTATGTATGTATGTATGTATGTATGTATGTATGTATGTATGTATGTATGTATGTATGTATGTATGTATGTATGTATGTATGTATGTATGTATGTATGTATGTATGTATGTATGTATGTATGTATGTATGTATGTATGTATGTATGTATGTATGTATGTATGTATGTATGTATGTATGTATGTATGTATGTATGTATGTATGTATGTATGTATGTATGTATGTATGTATGTATGTATGTATGTATGTATGTATGTATGTATGTATGTATGTATGTATGTATGTATGTATGTATGTATGTATGTATGTATGTATGTATGTATGTATGTATGTATGTATGTATGTATGTATGTATGTATGTATGTATGTATGTATGTATGTATGTATGTATGTATGTATGTATGTATGTATGTATGTATGTATGTATGTATGTATGTATGTATGTATGTATGTATGTATGTATGTATGTATGTATGTATGTATGTATGTATGTATGTATGTATGTATGTATGTATGTATGTATGTATGTATGTATGTATGTATGTATGTATGTATGTATGTATGTATGTATGTATGTATGTATGTGTATGTATGTATGTATGTATGTATGTATGTATGTGTATGTATGTATGTATGTATGTATGTATGTATGTATGTATGTATGTATGTATGTATGTATGTATGTATGTATGTATGTATGTATGTATGTATGTATGTATGTATGTATGTATGTATGTATGTATGTATGTATGTATGTATGTATGTATGTATGTATGTATGTATGTATGTATGTATGTATGTATGTATGTATGTATGTATGTATGTATGTATGTATGTATGTATGTATGTATGTATGTATGTATGTATGTCTGTATGTATGTATGTATGTATGTATGTATGTATGTATGTATGTATGTATGTATGTATGTATGTATGTATGTATGTATGTATGTATGTATGTATGTATGTATGTATGTATGTATGTATGTATGTATGTATGTATGTATGTATGTATGTATGTATGTATGTATGTATGTATGTATGTATGTATGTATGTATGTATGTATGTATGTATGTATGTATGTATGTATGTATGTATGTGTGTATGTATGTGTGTGTGTGTGTGTGTGTGTGTGTGTGTGTGTGTGTGTATGTGTGTGTGTATGTGTGTGTGTATGTGTGTGTGTATGTGTGTGTGTATGTGTGTGTGTATGTGTGTGTGTATGTGTGTGTGTATGTATGTGTGTATGTGTGTGTGTATGTATGTGTGTGTGTGTGTATGTATGTATGTATGTATGTATGTATGTATGTATGTATGTATGTATGTATGTATGTATGTATGTATGTATGTATGTATGTATGTATGTATGTATGTATGTATGTATGTATGTCTGTATGTATGTATGTATGTATGTATGTATGTATGTATGTATGTATGTATGTATGTATGTATGTATGTATGTATGTATGTATGTATGTATGTATGTATGTATGTATGTATGTATGTATGTATGTATGTATGTATGTATGTATGTATGTATGTATGTATGTATGTATGTATGTATGTATGTATGTATGTATGTATGTATTTATGTATGTATGTATTTATGTATGTATGTATGTATGTATGTATGTATGTATGTATGTATGTATGTATGTATGTATGTATGTATGTATGTATGTATGTATGTATGTATGTATGTATGTATGTATGTATGTATGTATGTATGTATGTATGTATGTATGTATGTATGTATGTATGTATGTATGTATGTATGTATGTATGTATGTATGTATGTATGTATGTATGTATGTATGTATGTATGTATGTATGTATGTATGTATGTATGTATGTATGTATGTATGTATGTATGTATGTATGTATGTATGTATGTATGTATGTATGTATGTATGTATGTATGTATGTATGTATGTATGTATGTATGTATGTATGTATGTATGTATGTATGTATGTATGTATGTATGTATGTATGTATGTATGTATGTATGTATGTATGTATGTATGTATGTATGTATGTATGTATGTATGTATGTATGTATGTATGTATGTATGTATGTATGTATGTATGTATGTATGTATGTATGTATGTATGTATGTATGTATGTATGTATGTATGTATGTATGTATGTATGTATGTATGTATGTATGTATGTATGTATGTATGTATGTATGTATGTATGTATGTATGTATGTATGTATGTATGTATGTATGTATGTATGTATGTATGTATGTATGTATGTATGTATGTATGTATGTATGTATGTATGTATGTATGTATGTATGTATGTATGTATGTATGTATGTATGTATGTATGTATGTATGTATGTATGTATGTATGTATGTATGTATGTATGTATGTATGTATGTATGTATGTATGTATGTATGTATGTATGTATGTATGTATGTATGTATGTATGTATGTATGTATGTATGTATGTATGTATGTATGTATGTATGTATGTATGTATGTATGTATGTATGTATGTATGTATGTATGTATGTATGTATGTATGTATGTATGTATGTATGTATGTATGTATGTATGTATGTATGTATGTATGTATGTATGTATGTATGTGTATGTATGTATGTATGTATGTATGTATGTATGTATGTATGTATGTATGTATGTATGTATGTATGTATGTATGTATGTATGTATGTATGTATGTATGTATGTATGTATGTGTAACAGGGTGGAAGCGACGAAGACTACAGTTAGTTAGTTAGTCTTTCCTCTTGTGTCGAGTGCGGCACATAGGGCAGAGGTCGCGACTCCCCATGCACGGCGGTCCGTTGCAATCCGTTGTAGGTCTTGGATGTTTGAGTGGCCCATGAGCGAGCCTTCCCTGATGATAGTTCTACGTAGGGTTTCCCTTGGTCTTCCACGAGATATTTTCCCCTGTGGTGTCCAAATGAGGGCTTGGTAAGGAAGTCTTGATTTATCCATTCTAAGGGCGTATGACTACAGTACAACAGATTAAAGGTCTTTGAAGGTTTATCCTGGTTTGAAAATGCCAACTGGCAAATAGGATAAACATTGGCAGTTAATAGTCGGGCGGAAGATGGGGAAAAATCAGCCCACGGGGTATTTAAACGGCCGACTGAAAGTTTCAAGCCTGTTTTGACTTCCGGACCAACCTGTGGAAGCCGAACCTAGCAGACGTGATGCTTTGCACAATGGGCCGGTCTATAGGTATGGCGACCACAGGTAACGTTCGTGGTCGGACTGATGGCAGTCGAGGGTACGTTCAGTGGTTAGTTGGTTACAATAGATTTTCATCTGTATCCTAGACAAGAAATAGTTAGATGGTAGATGGCTGTATATTTGAGGTTTTGTTCCAGCACGTGGTCGTTTATGTCGTTACTTTTGGCCATGCTGATGTGAAGTTAAATAAAAATTATGTTCAACGTTGTATTCATAGTTGCAGTTGTATCCTTCAGCTTAGGACTTCTAGTTAGTTTACCTAGCCTAGTTGTTTAGTTTAGTTTATTCGTTACCTTGGCTATATTAGAGTTTACACAGAAGATCTCTTGCCTGGACTAGAATATTCTTGTTTCTAGCATCCACCTAAGCGAACTATTTTTCTGTTTTACTTTATTTTTTATCTTGGTACTTAGGGTTTCTCCACCCTGGTACATATGTATGTATGTATGTATGTATGTATGTATGTATGTATGTATGTAAGTATGTAAGTATGTATATATGTATGTATGTATGTATGTATGTATGTATGTGTGTATGTATGTGTGTGTATGTGTGTGTGTATGTATGCATGCGTGCGTGCATGCGTACGTGTGTGTGTATGTATGTATGTATGTTTGTATACATACATGCAATATGAGGAGAAAAAAGATACACAAAAAATGTTTGACAATTAGGCATCAGGGCATGGACAAACACCTGTATCAGTAATGACTACCAGTTCGGGACGCAGGAAGTTGTAGACGTTCACCAATTAGTACAGCATAGGCTGTTAGAAGTGCTTTGTCGCGTGTCTCAATTTGTCAAGATGTTCACATGGCTGAGTCGTACATCTGAATTTTAATAGACCATTTGGCTTGCACATGCCCGTGTATTAAAAGGGCCTTTGCTTTTCTGCCTCTTATTCTCAACTGGAGCATACGCCTACCCCCGTGTGAGTTCCGACACCCATTTGAAAGGAAAAGTAGGGGGGGGGGGGAGATAAACTCACTACCCCCATTAGGCCGTAAAAAAAGTCATTGTTGATTGCATTGTTTAATTTCATTATCTTTGGCTTGTTTAATTTAATTATCTTTGGCTTGTTTAGTTTCATTATCTCTGGCTTTCTGCTATGGATTTTTAGACCTAATTGTGTTATCTCTCAGTAAGTTATTTACCTTGAATCAAATTTCCTGAGTGGGATAGGAGAGAGATATGTCCTAAAAGGCCGGCTTGGTGGGCGGGAACAATATTAGGATTCCAGAGGGACCACTAACAAAGTGATCAGCAAGTAAGCAGCACACCGTCTTTAGCTGTGCTCTTCATTATTTTTTATTTTTTTCCACACCCTAGGATCGGACTGGCGGAACAGATAAAAATGTTTTGAGGACGACTTATCGGCTACCCAATAATAAAAGTAGAAAAAAAAAAAACGGATCAAAATATAGTTTATATGTTACATCTGTAGTCATAACATTTGAATTTATGCAGTTGCTGCTGTTGGAAAATATTATATACATGGTTGGAGCGTAGCTTCCCATAATTACAACGCCCACTTCCTTCCTCACACACACACACACACATACACACACACAAAGACCAACAATCTGATAGCTAAACAGACACTGAAATGGGAAATATGGGAAATGGGGACCATGGGCGTCCAAGAGAAACCTATGGCGACCATTTATGAGAGAGGCTAAAGATTGTGGACTGAATTCCATTTAAGACATCGAAGTAATTACACTGGATAGAATGAAATGTAGAAAAAGGGTGCAGGCCCTGTGTGACATACACTGGCCCAGTAGATCAACGGAGGAAATAAATGAATCAGCTATTAAACTCACAAGTATATATTTTAATAATGTAGTTTTATTATTTTTAATTATGTCGAAACCGTGTCAATAAGCGCCTTTTTATTTTACTGTCTGCACATCAGATTTATATCAGAAGACAATCCTTTTTTATGATTCATCCTCATGTAGCAGGTCCTTTGTACAACGTCGCTCTCGTCGCGGTCTGCCTGAAAGAAACTCGGTCTCTCGCCAGCTCTCTCATGTACTTTCATATTCAAGGAGTCACTTATATTCTGTACCCATCTTCGTGTCGGCATGCCCCTGTCCCTCCTTCCTGGTACCATGCCTTTTGCTATAATGGTTTTTCCAGTTCGTCTTGGCGCTTGATATAACCAAAATATTTCAGCTTCTGAGTCAGGATGCTGTTTATTAGTAAATTGTCCTTGATGTTCAGATCTTTCAAGGTGCCAGTATTTCTCTTCTTCTTTGTCCAAAATATGCTGATACTCTTTCTAAAGCACTCCAGCTCAAAAACCCCTAATCTCTTTTTCAAGAACTGGGAGATAGTCACGATTCACATCAGTGTGTTGCTACAGGAAAGATACATGCTTTCAAAATTTCTATTTTAATCTCCTTGCTGGTGCTTAACCAAAGGCTTTTAAGGCTGTTTAATCTCTGCATTGCTATGGCCATCCTCGTTTAATTTCTTTCAAACAGTCTCCATTGCTATAGATTATAGAGCCTCGATATTCAAAGTTTTTTCATTTTCTTTATCATTTATTGTTATTTTTGGGTGGCAGCCACTTTTATCTGTGGGCATTATTTTGTATGATTACGTGGGCATAATTGTATAGCTTCCAAGAAGGGATTGTTAACTTCCAAGAAGGGATTGGCAACTTCCAAGAAGGGATTGTTAACTTCCAAGAAGGGATTGGTAACTTCCAAGAAGGGACTGTTAACTTCCAAGAAGGGATTGGTAACTTCCAAAAATGGATTGTTAACTTCCAAGAAGGGATTGGTAACCCAAATGTTACATTTACGAGGATCCTTATTTTCAGGGAAGTATTTACCAGTTTCAGCACACTCCTTCAAACGCTCACTTATTATATTTAACATACCTTTCTTCTCTAGAAGAAATATAGCAAGTTTCCCACTTTTGTGAGGTTTGCTAATTGATCTTTTCCGGAGAACCAACTTCTATTTGAACGCATAAGTTTTTGTTAAAGTGTATAAAATGTGCCTACAAGCCGTTGTAAACAAACTGTAAGTTTAACTGAAAGGTTAAATGTTTATGCCGGAAATAACAGCTCAGCCAACGATTTCTCGTTCATTTAAAAAAAGAATGCAAGAATCCGTCCTCTTGATAATCTCTTGTCTTCTGCACAGAGGAGGAGAAGAAGTCTGTGACGTCAGTCTATACTTTCACGCAGTATCATGGCTTAATTACGAACTTACCACAAGCTGAAGAACACTGCTGTACAGGACATTGCAAAACGACCTCAGCAGCTGTTACGTTGAAATGTTTGCTATTGTCTATGAACGGTGGACGCTAATAAAGTCGATAATAACGCAATGCGGTGTGCTGTTGCATCGCTGCGTCTGTACCGAAATAGGAGATCTTAGAATTATAACACTGCGTTGATGACCCTTAAGCCAAAAATTTAAAAACAACTTTCGATCATTATATGAATACACACACACACACACACACACATATATATATATATATATATATATATATGTGTGTGTGTGTGTGTGTGTGTGTATACAGTATTTGTATGTGAGTCTGTTGTCATGGTGAGTGTATGTGAGATAGGCTAACAGAGACAGAAGAGAGAGAGAGAGAGAGAGAGAGAAATGGATCAGGTGCAGGGTTTAGGTTAAATACTTAATGCTTTTGTTCTTGTCTACACCTAAAGTAAACATTGCCATCTGTTAGACATGGAGTGTTGTGATTGTTTTGTGATCGACTAGTCAATACCTGCTTACCCTTTCTCATAATATGTATACCAGTGCTAATCCTAGCGAATTTGTTGTGTCGGTAGACGAGACACTTCCACTTCAGACACACAAATATAATGCCGGTCAGATCAAATACAGATGGTGTTAGAGCGCTATAGGAAATCTTTCACTGCACAGACTGAAACTGCCACCGCGTTTGCATGTCAAAATGTGTTTCAGAACTATCTAGTTATTATCAGGCGATTTTATCAATGCAATCTTGATAGCTGTTATTGAAAGATGTGGCAGTGCAAAGGCAATAGCCACCAAAAGATAACACACTAACTTCAATAGTATTTGCATTCAAGCTCCCACTATGTCAAGTACTTAACGCTGATTAATTGACACGCCCCTCTGAGGCATAAATGCAAGTAAGCGATTACACTAACTTTTTTTTCTGTCAGTCTTGTGATCTGCGGTAACTTACTTGTTCTTTACAAATGTGAAATTACATAAAGTTTTGTCAGCCTGTAGAACACACTGAAGCGAACCATCTTTATCTTCAAATGTTTGAGATTTGGGCACGTAGGCCCGTCCAAAATTCTGCCCTTTAATAAACGAAGGGCGATGCCGCGACAAGTTCTCATCGCAATTGACAACGAGAAACAAAACACAGTACCAGCAGGAAAAGGAGGAGGAGGACGGGGAAGAATAAAAAGAAGAAAAAGAAGAAAAGAAGAAGAAGAAGAAGAAGAAGAGGAAGAAGAAGAAGAAAAGGAAGAGAAAGAAGAAGAATAAGAAAAAGAAGAAGAAGAAGAAGAAGAAAAAGAAGAAGAAGAAGAAGAAGAAGAAGAGAAAAAAGAAGAAGAAAAGGAAGAAGAAAAGGAAGAAGAAAAGGAAGAAAAAGGAGAAGAAGAAGAGGGGTAAAGGAAGCAGCAGGTGCAGATACAGCAGCAAAAGCGAAAATAAAGAAGCAGCAGAAAAAGAAGAAGAAAAAGAAGTAGTAGTAGTAGTAGTAGTACCAGCAGTAGTAGTAGCAGCAGCAGCAGCAATAGTAGTAGTTAAACAGAATACCGGGCAATTTACAAGAAAGCACGAGAGTAAATCAGCTCTACCGAAAACAAAAGCATTACAATCAAACAAACAAGTCAACGGGTTTATTATCTTGGCTACACATGGATATCTGGCTGCGATAAAGAAACATATGATCATAAAGAATGATATTTTGAAAAGAATTAACAACGCCTTTAGACATGGAAAAATCGCAGTGACACAAGAGACCAATTTCTAATGTTTTGGACAGATGATGCCAGACGTGAAACAGAAGTCAAAGAGAGAATTGAAGGGTCAATTATATCTTCAACAATATAAAACCGACGCATATTACATAGGAATTCCCAAATGTTACGTATACGCAACTTTACTGTAGGGTACATGGAATTGAACAAAAACAATCAATCGGGGGTAGAATCGAGTCTACGTAGAAGTGTTTATACAGAGGAGTAAGTCGTATGTTATGGAAACAGAAACTGTGAAATAAAGAGGTTCAGAAAAGACAGGAACAAAATTCCTATGAAAATTCTTTCAAGTAAAACGCATACAATTATTCATTATCATCATCATCAATCTCTACGTCTGCCGGTAAGCGTTGTGGGAAGGAGCAGTGTGCGATCATTTGCTTGATGGGCAACAATGGCTTTTGTCACTCTGTGAAGAAGCTCTTTAATGTAATCAGTCTATATCTCCTAAGGCGGCCTTTTGTTTTCTTTTCAGATCTGTTTCTGTGTAGCGCATACGTTAGTAGTTATTCTGGCTGCATTCTTACTAGAGGACTAAACCATTTTTAGTTTTGTTTTTTCATGAATTGGCTGTATGATGTTTTTTATACACGCTGTCTGATAATATCATTTGTAACTTTGTCTCTGATGATTGAGTTTGTGGCTTTTCTCAAGCATCTAATTTCACGGGTGTTAATGTTTACGTAGGTTAGCATTTGATAATGTCAAAGTATGGCTCTGGTAGGACAGTTCTGGTATAAATAATCTGTTTATAATACGATTCTTGGCGCTCATACTTGTCATATACGAAATTTGCCATTACTTGGCAAAACGTAGGTAACACACGGGCAATCTTTTCCTTGTTGACTGGTTACAAAGGTAAACATTGGGGAAATATGCTATTCCCGGAGAGGGCGTCAATAGGAATCCGAGCCGTTCCCAGATACGTATTCATTGGGAGACCAAGCCATTGCCCGGTGTACGCATCTAACAATGTGGGGCCAGGTCTCCCTACGTTGGAGAGCAATTGTACGTGTTGGCATTTGTGTTTCGTCGGCTTGTAGACAATTAACAACTTAAAAGCTCTGATCCCATCTAATAAAGAGGACAATCATCTCTACAATAGAGAAGCTCTAGTGGGCATCAAGCCTACTGACGCTGAAAAAATACGTCAATGGAGGCCAAGTCTTCCTACGCTGGAATGTACGTTAATGGAGGCCAAACACCACTACACTTGAGAGCAGTAACCACAACACTTTTGGAGCCCAGTCATCCTCGCGATGAGAGAACATTAGCTATAAGAACGGAGGTCAATCCTCTCGACGTTGTAGAGTAGTAGCAGCTGTATCCAAGTTTCGTGGACAATGTACAGCGTGCGATACATCTCTTGACCGCACGCATCAATACTTGTGTTTGTATTTCTTCAAAAAGGTGTCAGTTGGTTTATAAGTGCACTGGCTGGTTGGCATCTTGTTTCTATTTACCGATCTATTCTTCTGTTCTCGAGAATATCTTCTTATAGTCAATGCCTTGTGGCGTTGGTAGTCACGTCTATCCACGACCTTCTGTCTCGTGTACTTCCAATCAACTCTGACACATACGATCGCTCTAGTATGTAGACCCATGCCTAGACCGTCTTCTGTTAATATTATCCGGAGCGGGTGACATAACAGTTATATAGTTGAACATGCTAGGAAAAGACTTGGGAAGTTAAGGCGAAACAACCATTACTCTTAAGATAATTACAGTTAATAAGTAGATAAGATTGAATGATGCGCCCGCTGAGACACACTAACACTGGATATATGCAGAATCATTAATAACAGTTCCACGTGTGGGTTCCGGGGCCCCATTATAGGGAAAACAAGAATAGACCCACTGCTTACCCAAAAGCATGTCGTAAGAGTCGACTAACTGGGTGCTTCCTTCAAAGTCGGAGTGCATCTGCCTGAGAGTCAAGGAATCAACAAATGAGTCAGATCTGTCAAACAGCTGCACACGCAACACTCAGGTTCTGAAACAGGACTGCGGGTCCAGAAGTTGACAAACAACCAGAACTTTCCGCTGGAGTTTACAGCCGGTGAACGCGAAGAAGAAGAAGAGGAAATAACAGTATAGAAACGAATGATTAGTAGACGGAAAATATACACAGACAGTCCCCAAAATGTAGAAAAAAACGTGTCGCATTGTTATTGGTCACAGCATAAAATACTGAGATATGACCGCGTATGTTACAGCTAGACCGTTAGTTATAAAACAGCACACCGCTTGCAGTTACTTCCCTGGAATGCAGCTGGTAACCACCGGTCAATTGGCAGACCACCGGCTAGCAGCTACATCATGGCGACTCTCAGAGATCGACATCAACTAGATGAACGCACAATACTAAACAATACAATTTCACCAGAAGACCTATAACAGTTTTTCTAAATACTTGTTTATTGTTATTATTATAGCATTTTCCATTTGACGAGTTTCACATAAAGAGAATGCGAATGTAAAAAATGTGCTTACAGTTCAGTAGTAACATATTTTCAACGATATAAACAGCCCATTATAAATATCAAAGTTGCATTTGTTACATGGTCAACATATACATTGGCATATATTTGTTAAGTAGACAACTGTCATTGTAATTTTTGCAACGGTATTTATATACAAAATTCACTGGTATACATTTTTGATGGCACGCTTTTACTTGTAATTGTCAGTAATTTGACAATGAACATGTTTTTTTCCCCTGGTTTAGATATGCACATGTTTAGCTATAAATTCGTTGTCATTTTCAGTTATTTGACAGAAAGTCACTGGTATCATATTTACACACACACACTCGCGAGCGCGCGCACGGAAACACATACACTCCTACACTCACATACACACACATACACAGATTCTCTCACACACACAAACAAACAATTTACTGACCAAAGCCAACGTGTGTTTAATGATAACGTTGCATCGCCACGAAGTCTACACAAGTAACTTATGGGAAACAGAAAGTGAACACAACACATATAAATGGCATCTTTCCGTCTGTTCAGACAATAGCCTTGAATTGCGCTATGAGACATAGGAAATATTTCTATTATGTTGAACTTTCCTAAAATTTACAAATATAGAAGTGATTAGGAAGATATCCATAGAAGTGAGAAGGCGGCTGTATAATTATTTATAGAGATGACTATAGAATTATACATTTATACAAAGGAACAGACATTCACACAGTTGCAAATATAGACAGACAACAAGTGTTTCTGTTTTCTATTCTTTTATTCACATACAATTTGTATCCGCTAGTTAAGCTGGTGGCTTTTCTCAGATATTTTATTTCACATGTGTTATTTATACGTGGGTTAGTCTTTGATAATTTCCAAGTCTGACACGTGTCACGATACGATCTCAGTGATTCCAGAAGTTAGTACTTGTAATAAGGTAAATTGAGTGGACGCTAGACATGGAGGCGACGAGAAGTTTAAAGTTTAACACGTCAGTGTAATTCTGGAGAGACGAGGTGTTTGGCAATTAGGAATGTTTTATCTTGATCTTGGTCACGTAGGAAACACAATGGCTTCACTGACCGTCTTTCACACCGGCCAGTTAGATTCGGTGTAAACTAGATAGGGTCACTTAAGAATGTTTGCTCTAGGGATGTCAGTCCAGAATTGACTGACAGGCCACTTGTTAGCTAATTTGATCTGTTGGATACTCCGGAGGCGTGGCTTAAGTCATCGTCTTGAGGGTTAGGTAGAAACTAAGGAAAGGGAGGAGATTAATTTGGACAATAGATTGATACTTATACTTCGAGCCTGTGGAATTCCCGTCATTAATCGCAGCCTGCCGGCAAACAAACAGGTCGACGTAAAGGTATATTTTATTGTCGTACTCTGGTTTGGCGATAGATGGAAAAGTTCCCAGGTGAGAGAAAATATTAATTTTAATCTTGTATACATAGGTTAGGGAGTTAAGCTTAGTCTATACTACCTTTTCCTAATTTGTCTGCACATTCTGCTTGAAATAGTTCTGTGTTCAGTATCTCAAGTTAGGGAACTGCTAAACTATTCCTATTTCCCGTATGTTTGTGTCACATGTTTTTCAGTGTATGTTTTCATGTGTATAAAATAAGATGTGAACAAGGACATTTGCTATAATGAAATGTAATTATATTGTTTCCATGATCAGCCAAAATATGAGTTTGGACTGTGGGAAATCATGCCCATATGTGCAGGGATGCTGCTACGTTTTGTGTGCCCACCATGTGCTCACTTAATGTGTTCACCTGTACAGGGGATTTATAACCCCAGGGGAAGGATGATGGGTGTATAGAATTCACGGTCACTGAAAGATAATATTCAGGACAGCGTGCACATATAAATTGTTTGCGGGTTCAGCACATAACCTGCGCCACATGTTTATGTCAAATCTATGTCAGCCAATTCGAAGTCTGAGTGAAGACGGACAACAGACTTAGAAAGTCAACTATCATGACATAGCATTTGAGGGAAGGCAGGATATGTGACGCCCATGTAAGACAAAAGACCTTCAGACTAGACTGGAGAACGAGGTGGAGAACGATGTGGAGAACGAGGTGGGGAGGAAGTGGAGAATAAGCTGAAACAGGCAGACAACAGGCAAGGAAGAGTTGGACAAGCTTGACAGTTCCTCACGGCTGTCAGAGGCTTATAAGTTGAGTTAACCCCTTTATGTTAACCTTTTATCATCATTATCATACCACTCTAAACCCCGAGCTGTTTGTCTCGCTGAAGCGTATCACTTTCATTAACCAGTCACTGTTTGTGTAAATCAACAAACTGGGAATTTCATTGTAGTAAATAAAGCTGTATGTCAAGTTTTAAACTACATAGTTTGTTAAATTCCAAATGTCTGTTCTTACATGTTTAATTAAACTGTTAGGATAGAATAACATTTGGTGGGGGCTCATATAATATGATAATAATTCTTTAATTATTAATAATAACACCGGGAGAAGGTAGATGACGAAGGAATCACTTGCCCTGTCTAATAATTCATTAAGTATGATAGACATCTAAAATTCCTTGCCTTCTCTTGTGGGTACCAAGTGCAGCTAATGTTAAAGTACTTAACGAGCCAATATGGCTGTTTTCTTGGATATCCAGGACTTTGTCTGAGAGCAACATAGCTCAGATTTTAGTTTGGTTTATCTAGTGGAGAGAATGTGTTGAAAGGAAGATCCCTACTCAACAACATAAACATTTAAACCACCCGTTACGTCACACTGGCGAGCTCGCCGAGATTTGGACTGGGCTAATTACTCCTAGACTAATGAAAGTAAATTTTTAAAATTTAACTTTAACTCTTCTGCCAGTATAGTCTAAATTAAAATTAGTAATTTATACATGGGGAGAGATTACAGAGTAATAAATAACTTTTTACTAAAATCAATAATTGGATAGTATCATGTCTATCATTGATCACTTCATAACCATTGATTATTGTTTATTTAGTAAATTTTTATGTTGATGATTATTATATCTGCTTGCATGTTCCATCATTTGATATAGATTGTAGAGCATTATATGTTGACATCATATCATTGATATTATGCTTAGTGACTGATTGTAAGATCACATCATATCATTTACCGGTGTAATCTTTGTGCTGCTATACTATTCTAAAAGCTGTCAGTCTGGTAGGCCACTTTGATTTATTTACATCTTTGTGCGGCTGTCATAGGCTACTCTCTTGCCCAGTTTACCTTGCTCTGATATATTCTTCTAATCTGGACTCGGGGTAGTATTTTATTTATCTCTAGATAGATCTAATAAGATAGAATGGACTTACGCACCGAGTTCCTAAAAGATGTAAGGAAGATCGGGATAGCAGAGGGTAGAGTGGGAGCGCAGTTAGAATCATATGTTAAAGGCCATATGGATACTTTCGATTACATGAGTGCCCGTAATGCTGCAGAGAAGAAGCGCCAGTTGGAGAAGGAAGAATATGACTCGATGCTTGCTCGTCATACAGCGGAGAGGATAGAAGAAGAGAGAATGCGGCAACTTGAAGAAGAAGAATATGCTAGACAGTTGCGACTCGAAGAGGAGGCAGCTGTTGAAAGAACGAGGCGTTTTCAAGAAAAGCTGCGTAACTATAAACCACATAGGCAGACGAATAGAGAACTGCAGTTAGATACAGGGAACGGTGAGAACACTATTAGGGTAGTTGAGGGAACTGACAACTCCCATACTGACACTCTGGTAGAAAGGTCTGGGACTCACTCTCTCAATGGAGAGGTGTGTACTAATCTGCCAAACGGTACCTCATCAAGTGATGAAGTATTAGACCACCCAAGACCTTGCCTCACCCCTCTTATTCTTAATAGGGACAGCGCTGACATTAAGAAGAACTTTTCTGTAGGGATGACCGGATCTACATTGCTGGCCCCATTTACTTCCATTCTTAAGCCTAAAAGGAAAAGATGGAGTAAGAAACAGAAATCTTCAAAAGGGACCGGATCTACATTGCTGGAACCCCTTACTCCCATTACCTCAGACGAGATATATGAGAGCACACCCCGCAGTAATCACAAGCGTGATAACTGTTCTGACTGTCGACATACTAGTTCAACTGGCACACCAGCCATTAATGAGGACGAGGGCAAAGACTTGCCCAACTCCCATAATCCCTTTGGTCCTTCCAAACAAGAAGAAGAAGTAAAGCAGACTAATGTAGGGAATAACACTAAACCTGTTTCCCCTATTTCCCTTGATGCGATTGCATACAAAATAGAAATAGTTAGTTCTGACTTTTCGCCCAAAGTAGTTGACTGTTATGGCCGCAACAAATCCCCTTATTTGCCTCCACTAGACTTGGTATGTGAAAGCCAGACCAGGGCGGATATAACAGATAAGGAGGATAGTTCTCTTAAGTTCTTGACGACCTTAGAGACAATGGGTAAACAGGACATTGCTGCAAGTCCTGTGCACTCTGATACTGGACAGACAGAAATGTTTGCCATTGATGAAGAAGAAGGTACTTCTTGTGTGCAGGGAGACAAATTGTCTCTATCCTGTACAGCTGGGGCGTCAGGGATACTTCTAATGAAGGACCCTGAAGCAGAACAAGCCATGATTAGTAGGGAACCCCAACATTCAGGTCTTGTAATACTCTTTGCTTCGAAGGAAGTGACAGGGGTATCTCAGCTGATGGTGGATACTTCATTGCGAAAAAATCCCACCCTACAGTCTACAGGGAACCCTGAGTTTCCTAATGATTTGACTGTACCCCCTGACTTGATTTCGTGCTCTGATTCTGGACGGACCTTAATGAAAGAGAATTCCACCCGGACAATTTGTAAAACAGATAGGATGCACCGAGGAGGAAACCAGTGGACACTCCTTCAAGAAATCGGCAGTGGTCAGTTGCACTCACGGCATGCTGTCATGATGAGTGACTATATCCCTCAATTTGAGAGGAAATTAGTGACAGATTTTTTCAGGATCTGTAGATGTAGGAAAAGAAAATCCTACATTACAACTCATCCTTTTCGGAGAGCACTTCAGGCCCTCCCTATGCTACTAGGGCGTGGCGAAGTGAGGAAATGGACAGAGACTGTCAATCAACGGCGTCGAGGAATCCCATTGTTGAAGCGGAGATCGATTCTTATCCTGTGGGAGAAGAAACCTCCAGATAAATGGATATTACCGAGCGGCTGCTCGGAATACCCGCATGATTCTAGGACTAAGGACTTAGTCTGGAATGAGGGACAACTGGTGACTGTACATCGATGCAGGACATCACGATTCCACAAGGAATACTGGAACAATACTGGAGATGACAGGTTGGACTAACCTTCTTGGGAATCACTGAGTGTCGTAGAATTGGTCTTAAGCGGGCTTCGACCAACTTAACGGAGGGCCTGTCACGATACGATCTCAGTGATTCCAGAAGTTAGTACTTGTAATAAGTTTTTCTAGTTATTGAGAGACAAGAGACTATGCCCTTAAACCAAATGTTACTTTAAACCGTATTGATTTAAATGTTTCCAGTCCTTAGTCCAGACAAAGCGACCCAACCTTGGGTAATATTACCTAAAACTTTACACTAGCTAGGAATGCTATTCTCATGCCAGTGTCAGAATGTTATCTCCTGACCAGACTGTAGAGACTGAGCGGGGCCCTTTTGAACAGGGGAATTGAGTAGACGCTAGACATTGTGGAGCCGGGAGGTCAGAGTTTAACACGTCAGTGTAATTCTGGAGAGAACAGGTGTTTGGCAATTAGGAATGTTTTATCTTGATCTTGATCACGTAGGAAACACAATGGCTTTACTGACCGTCTTTCACACCGGCCAGTTAGATTCGGTGTAAACTAGATTGGGGCACTTAAGAATGTTTGCTCTAGGGATGTCAGTCCAGAATTGACTGACAGGCCACTTGTTAGCCAAGTTGATCTGTTGGGTACTCCGGAGGCGTGGCTTAAGTCATCGTCTTGAGGGTTGGGCAGAACCCAGTAAAGGGAGGAGATTAATTTGGACAATAGATTGATACTTATACTTCGAGCCTGTGGAATTCCCGTCATTAATCGCAGCCTGCCGGCAAACAACACAGATCGTCACGATACGATCTCAGTGATTCCAGAAGTTAGTACTTGTAATAAGTTCTTCTGGTTATTGAGAGACAAGAGACTATGCCCTTAAACCAAATGTTACTTTAAACCGTATTGATTTAAATGTTTCCAGTCCTTAGTCCAGACAAAGCGACCCAACCTTGGGTAATATTACCTAAAACTTTACACTAGCTAGGAATGCTATTCTCATGCCAGTGTCAGAATGTTATCTCCTGACCAGACTGTAGAGACTGAGCGGGACCCTTTTGAACAGGGGAATTGAGTAGACGCTAGACATTGTGGAGCCGGGAGGTCGGAGTTTAACACGTCAGTGTAATTCTGGAGAGAACAGGTGTTTGGCAATTAGGAATGTTTTATCTTGATCTTGATCACGTAGGAAACACAATGGCTTCACTGACCGTCTTTCACACCGGCCAGTTAGATTCGGTGTAAACTAGATTGGGGCACTTAAGAATGTTTGCTCTAGGGATGTCAGTCCAGAATTGACTGACAGGCCACTTGTTAGCCAAGTTGATCTGTTGGGTACTCCGGAGGCGTGGCTTAAGTCATCGTCTTGAGGGTTGGGCAGAACCCAGTAAAGGGGGGAGATTAATTTGGACAATAGATTGATACTTATACTTCGAGCCTGTGGAATTCCCGTCATTAATCGCAGCCTGTCGGCAAACAACACAGATCGACGTGAAGGTTATTCTGTTTTGGCGATTAATGGGAAGTTCCCAGGTAAGAGAAAATATTAATTTTAATCTTGTATACATAGGTTAGGGAGTTAAGCTTAGTCTATACTACCTTTTCCTAATTTGTCTGCACATTCTGCTTGAAATAGTTCTGTGTGAGTATTCAGTATCTCAAGTTAGGGAACTGCTAAACTATTCCTATTTCCTGTATGTTTGTGTCACATGTTTTTCAGTGTATGTTTTCATGTGTATAAAATAAGATGTGAACAAGGACATTTGCTATAATGAAATGTAATTATATTGTTTCCATGATCAGCCAAAATATGAGTTTGGACTGTGGGAAATCACGCCCATATGTGCAGGGATGCTGCTACGTTTTGTGTGCCCACCATGTGCTCACTTAATGTGTTCAACTAAACAGGGGATTTATAACCCCAGGGGGAGAATGATGGGTGTACAGTATTTACTGTCACTGAAAGATACTATTCAGGACAGCGTGCACATATAAATTGTTTGCGGGTTCAGCACATAACCTGCGCCACATGTTTATGTCAAATCTATGTCAGCCAATTCGAAGTCTGAGTGAAGACGGACAACAGACTTAGAAAGTCAACTATCATGACATAGCATTTGAGGGAAGGCAGGATATGTGACGCCCATGAAAGACAAAAGACCTTCAGACTAGACTGGAGAGGATGTGGAATATGAGGAGGAGTGATGGGCTATATCTTATTATAATATGTTGTATTAATTGATATATGTATTCTTAGTGTAAGTCAAGATACTACACGTATGTGTTTTGTTTCCATGATTACAGCTCCCATGTGACGATCAGTCCATGAAAGAGACTACATTGTGTTAGACTCGGCCAGCTGGGAACGAGGTGGGGGCGAGGAGGAGAAACAAGCAGGGAAGAAGCTGGAAGAGAAGGAAGAGCTTGACAGTGCTCACGGCTGTCAGAGGTTCTATGAAAGTTATGTTCATAAATTGTTCATACTTTATCACCTTCACCACACCACTCTAATCCCAGGTGCTGTTCTCGCGCTGAAACAACCCATTACTATCATAACTTTAGCTAGTCACTGTTTGTGTAAACACAACAAACTGGGTATGTCAATTAACTGATTGTTAGAAAATAAAGCTGTATGTCAAGTTTTATACTACATCGTTTGTTAAATTCCAAGTGTATTCAATCTTACCTGTTTTCTAAACTGATAGATAGAAGTACATTTGGTGGGGGCTCAAATAATATAATAATTCTTTAATTATTAATAATAACACCGGGAGAAGGTAGATGACGGAGGAATCATTTGCCCTGTCTAATAATTCAATAAGTAAAATGCTATAGACATCTAAAATTCCTTGCCTTCTCTTGTGGGTACCAAGTTCAGCTAATGTTAATGTACTTAACGAGCCAATATGGCTGTTTTCTTGGGTATCCAGGACTTTGTCTGAGAGCAACATAGCTCAGATTTTAGTTCGGTTAATCTGGTGGAGGAAATGTGTTGAGAGGAACATCCCTACTCAACAACATAAACATTTAAACCACGCGTCACGTCACAATCCTCAAGGTACAAACAGCACAAACAAATTTGTCCACTTTCATCTTGTTGGATGAAATCAATTCCTTACCATTGCAAATTTTTTGGTAACAAATATGCATAGGAAGTGGATGAACAACCAGAAGTTTCCCCAAGAGTTTACAGCCAGTGTTTGCGAAGCAAAGCAAAAGCCAGTTTACAAAAATTAACAGACCGTAGAACTGTAAATATGCAAAAGAAGTCGATGAACTACCAGAAGTTTCCGCAAGAATTTACAGCCAGTGTTCGCGAAGCAAAGCAAAAGCTAGTTTACAAAAATTAACAGACCGTAGAACTGCAAA
This sequence comes from Candidula unifasciata, assembly GCA_905116865.2. Lineage (NCBI taxonomy): Eukaryota > Metazoa > Mollusca > Gastropoda > Stylommatophora > Geomitridae > Candidula > Candidula unifasciata. Next base: position 251,251 of record CAJHNH020000314.1, read on the forward strand.
TATGCAAAAGAAGTGGATGAACTATCAGAAGTTTCTGCAAGAGTTTACAGCCAGTGTTCGCGAAGCATAAGTCAAATGGTTAAGGATTAAAATTATTAGTGTAATGCTACAACATATAATTATAATGTTAGTCAACAATTAGTAAAGAGGCAAAGAGTGACTTGCTGTGAGAGGTTAGTTAGTAAATTAAATATTATTTTCATCCACTTACCTAGAGCTCCGAAATATCTTGACACAATTTATCCACAGTGTGGTTGCACCATTTATGCATAGTCAATATGAAAGCACTAGTTTTCTTCAGATATGGCTTCTAAATTACCTGTTTGTATTATCCCTAAAAGTAAGATTTCTACATTTAAAGTACAAAAGTAATAAACAGGCAGTTCCCAGAAATCCGAACTACTGACTAGAAACAGTGACACACACACCACAACACGATTGTCTTCCGTGAATTAAAATCAAAATTAAAATTGCTGTATATCCACTTTACAATATCCGCTTGTAGATTTGTAATACGAATACGTTTAGAACATAGGACTTTGTAAATATAATAAGATGTCACACAATGCAACATGGAAACGATGCCAATAACCTATTTTCGAGGGGGACCCCTCGAAAATGTACCGTGGTTCAGTTGGCAGGACTGAAAGATACAGATGGGCGTGGATCTGGCGAATGGCCCCGCTGCCACTGAGCTTTATCGTACGATCTGCCTACCATGTTTTACCGTTCGGTATCAACAGGGTCAAGTGGAGTGCGACTAACGACCTGACAAGCCCGCTATGTAGAGCTAAGCAGACGCTCGAGCACGTATTGTCAGCGTGCAGGAAAGCCCTAGATCAAGGTACATTTACGTGGCGCCACAACAAGGTCCTAAATGAGTTAGCGACCGTTGTGGACCAAGCTAGGATGAAGGCCAATGCGAGGGCCAGTCCTACCGTCGTCCCCGTGAGCTTCCCCAAGGCTGGGCAGATTTATAAAGGTAATTTAAACAAGGTCGCATACGCTCCATCGATGTTTGACTGTGCGAGGGACTGGTTACTGGCAGTTGACCTGCCTAGTCACGAAAAATACTCAGAGTTAATGCGGAAGACTGGCCTGCGACCTGACATAGTCATACACTCTGCGGAGAAACGTCAGCTCATCCTGATTGAGCTGATCGTGCCGTATGAGTCGCGAATGGACGAAAGCCATATGTACAAGCTCGAGAAGTGCAGTGACTTAGCGGCTGGTCTGAGGAGAGACGAAGCGTACACAGTAAGAATCAGAATCTTCGCCGTCGAGGTAGGCGCAAGAGGTCTCGTTTCCACTTCTATGTACAATGTAATTAAACAACTGGGCTTGCTAGGTATAAGCGCAAACGAGCACTAAAACAACTGGGCGAGGCTGCGGAGTGGGCCTCGAGCTGGCTCTGGACACAACGGAACGTCGTGGGGAATGGGCCTCGGTGAGCTGGTCCGGGTATCTAGTAGAAAAGAAAGTCTTATCTCTTGAAGTCCATCGTGTCGGAATTGTCTGCCGGTGTCCCTCTGTCATCTGCCAACAAAGTCCAACGTGTGTCCGATAAACCACCAGAGGCTTGCCACTTGGTTGTCCAGGTAAGCTGACTGCTCTAATTATGCTACGGCAGCGACTATGTAAATACACTTCGTATCTCACAATACCGTTTGCACAGTAACCAATTTCGTCTTGTCCCTGTCCGGGAACATCCGGTAATTCGTGCAGCAGAAGCAGATCAACCCTGAGTTTGATCAACACAGGTGGGCCTACTCTTTGAAAATGTTTAGGAGCTCGTGGGCTGAAACATTTGTCGACGAGAGATCACTGCTACTGATGATTGATAGACTCCAGCTGTACATGCTCCTCTATGGAGTTTCTTCTCATTGTCCGCCTGTGTCGCCGTCCGCACTTAACAATGTGGCTACAGCAACGTTACTCCATTTACCCGAGAGTGTCAACTATGGTAGTTGTAATGGGGGATATTTTCACCCTGGTTAGGAATGTTGGGGGGAAAGCCCAAGGTTAATGCCAACGTGAGACTGATTGCTGTGAGAGGAACAGCAGGTCAGTCTGTATGAAGTCGAGGAGAAGAATCAGATTCATCTGTGCGAACTCTGGTCAGTGACTGCGTGAGAAACCCGCATGTTAGAGTCTGAGTAATGTGGTGTGTGGAAGCTATTTCTTAGGACAACGACCGGACATTATTGTAAGTGTTAAGAATGTCAAAAAACAGATGTATCGTACTGCTCAGTCGGTGTCGGCTTGTCCCAGTTATGTCATTGTAGAATGTGTGCTAAGAGCATTCACTACACACATCATCGCCTAGACAACGAGTCAGCGCTCATAGAAGCGCTCATTGCAGTAACCATTTCGTAGAGGCTGGGTGAACCCCGGGAGCCGCACGGTTTCGAATACCGACCGTGCGCTGCAGCGAGTCCGCAGCTGTATTTGAAAGCGAGCCTCTTATCGACTGCGCTAAAGCGGCCCCAGTGTCATATATGGTTGTTGGCCTCTAACTTTCCTACCTAGTCCACTCCTACCACATGCTTGTTGGGTAGACAGCGGATCTAGTCTAATTTCCCCCACAATGGTGCATCGGAACCCATACAGGGAGGCGGTTGGATAATAATAATTATAATACAAAGTAAGTAAATTTATCCCACCAAGACATCACACGATGACACCCGGTGACACAAAGTGCCACCATGCTGATGAGGAACACCCGTGGAGAGGTCCCGGAAACCCCCTCAGCCGTTTAGCCCCAGGATGGGGCTTCCAAAAACTGACCGACTGAAGGAAGAACATGCTTTGTGCATGCCTTTCTCTGCTCATATCTTTATTAGGCATAGACGGAAATGAGCAAACATAGAGAAGAAGAATTACCTGACCGTCTACCGAATGTTCTTGCATAGATTCGACTTCTATGGTGTTCAGTTCGCATCAATATCTGAGTTGAATACAGTAGATGAACACAGATAGCATTAATGGTAAGTCAATTTGTCTCGAGACGTGTATCATAAAAAAGCGATTTCACGCTAAGGGCGCAAAAAGTATATGGTTCTCAGATTTACTCTTTTTTTAATTTTTTTTTTTTACAGATACAGATTTGTTCAATGGTCAGTATCACGCCTGTTGCCTATGCATTTGTTCATTGTTCACGTAAGCCATTGTGTGACACATAGGGCTCGCCGTCTCTTCTCTGTCCGGTTCTATTATGTGCAATAACTTCAATACCATGAATGGAATCCAGTCTAGCGCCTCTGGGAGCCACTCATCAACATTCCCTTTATGCGTCCTCGCTTCTTAGACCCCTCTGTTTCCCACTCCAGTGCCTGTTTGGTGATTCTCTGATCGTCTCATCTCAGAATGTGTTCAGTAGAAGCACCACCTTCTCTGTCTTACAACTGTAGTAACCAGTAGTAACACAGTCAGTTACAGCTCTTGAAATCCTCCCATGTAACGTTCATCATTTGGCTCAGCCATTTGTTTTCGTGTGCGTTTAACTTTGGTCCATGTCTTTAGTGGTTCTCTAACTTTCTCTTGTGCATGTAAATGTGGAAAATATCTACTTTGGCTCTAAAAATCTACAATTTGGATTACCATATTTTGTTTTGATGTAGCGGCTAGAGCTCTCCGGCGGATCGGAAGGTCGTGAGTTCGGGTCCTAAAAACTGAACTTGGCTCCCAAGTCGACATAGCCTTCTGTCTACAAGGTATATTCCTGTGAAGTAAAGGTGGTCGGCATCAATGCCGAATGGTCTGTAAAATATAGGTCTAGCCCTATATGTCCAATAGTCTGAAGGTGTGGAAAATTGTCCTTCACTTTGCACACACACACACACACACACACACACACACACACACTCACATGTTTGGTTGTTCGTCCATAACTGGTGATGTGGACCACTCCTTCTTTCATCCGTTATGAAACCATGCTTGTGATGCTGGAGTCCGTAGGTGACGTATGAGCCCAGTACTGGCCCGTAAGGATCTAGAAAACTGACGCAGGAGCAGTATCTGTATGTAACGGACGAGTCTTTTTAGCCTGTCTGCATTGTCCAGCCGCTATTTTTCTTGGAGCCTCTCGGGTTGCTGCCCTTCTTCGGGCAGACGTTCGCAAACTTGGACAGCAACCTTCCTAGTGTCAGGGTCTATATTAAAGGCTTTCTGCGTGTCCGTACAGCGTTTTCTCTGGCCACCATCAGAGAGTCTACCCTCCTGCATCTCATCACAAGCAAGTATTTTTGGAAGTGAATCATCATCATCAATGAAAATTTCCTTTACAGAAAGTCTCTCTGATCACGGAAAACCTAAAAGTCTTTCTCTAGCCAAATCTCCAGACTTTAGTGTCCCGTATCAAATTCGTTTAGGTCGGCCTATGATTTGTTTTCCACAAACCGATCCCATCCGATCAGATTTTGAGCACACACTCACACAACTTCGTCACGTTCAACCCCCATCTCCGAAGGGGGAAATTTTGGTTATAATTGTGACTAGGATGTTTGCGCCACATAAATGGCTTAACATTGCTTGCCACCAAGTAGCCATGAAAAAAAACTTGTGCAGTGTTGATGCCATCAGAAGAGACAGACCCAAATACTGTCCCAACCGACGACGAGGCCGTCTATCGGCCAGCCAATGGGCGACCTGGTCGCAAATGTTCCGGAAGCGGCACTCTCCATCACCGCTCTCTCCAAACCACCATGGAGCTTGATATGTTCAATATACATCAGCTTTCATAAGAGGATGTCGTTTACGAGTTAGTTTTCCTCCATGTACAATTTCTCTTCTTCCTGGTCAACAGTATTGTAAGAACCTCTCTGTAGCCTTTCATTTCAAAAGCTCCGATTGTCTTCAAAGACTGAGTGAGAGTCCACGACTCACATGTATCAATTGGGAACCGACCAATACAAAGATGAGCACGTGATAAAACTGACACCTTGGGTTGAAAAGTGCGAGACGCCGGAGAGCGGGGGAGTGACCTACAAACAGTGACAAGAGAGACGTTTTGCAATATATATGCTACATGATAATGATGACAATTACAAAGGCAAGACGGACGTTTAATCAGAAAGCTAATGGCACCATTAGTATCGGAACTGTTCGTTGACTGCTGAAGATGGGGACTGAGGGCTTATGGCAATGTCAGAGTGCTGTGATGTCGGTTCTTGAATCAAATCAATCAATCAATGACAGTTACATCCACAGAAAAGGTCTGTATATCAATGGATATGAGTAAGTCCCCCTAGTACAGTTTCTTGGGTGATGTAGCGTAGATGGGTGTGAACAGGGAGACTCAGCCACCTAGCTATTGCAGCTCAAAGTATCTAAGTCTATCAATTCGGTCGTCCTCGAATCTGTCTTGTTCAACCATTTTAACAGTGTTATGTCTTTGCACCTGCAGCCTCAAAAATATATACACACCTGTATAAGTTACTGTAGTTCCCTGGTCATCATCATCATTGTCACCATCACTGTCATTCAGAGAAACGTCGTTTGTTGTCTAAACCAGAAATAGTTTCCGAGACTTGACAATAATGTGACAGAATTATTATTCTCTTCATGTTGAATCACTCACGTTTAAGTCGCAGTGTCTTACAGTGCGGAGTTTGGCGCGCAATTTTTGAAGTTTCAGTTCATTACTAACTTCAGATTGAGCTTTGAGGTTTCGAACAACGGATCAACATAATGGTACACGTGTAGTTATCCATAAGTGCTCCGTTCTTATTCTAACTCAACTCTGCGTCCGAAGAAGCTCAGCACAGTGCACAGACTCTTAAGCACTGGTGGTAGATTTGGGTAGATTTTTAACTTAAATATTTGCCCGGGCAGCGCCGTTAGGCTACTCATTTCGATTTCCATCTGTCAAGGGATTTTTTCCGTGCGCAACGATGCACAGCGGCGTCCCATCTGACTACCAGAGACCGGGGGTGGGGGTTAATAAAAGTCAGTCTACGTGAAAGAAAATCACAGCCCTTACCGGGGTTGAACCCGGAACCTCTAGCACTCTAGCCGTACACCATTCCTTTAGGCCACTCAGCCATACTGACCTTGTGCTGTCAGTCTCAGACTTGCACCGCTGGCTTATTGAGCTGTTCTGCCTGAAGAGCATATTCGATGGGAGAAAGTACAAGTCCCTGGAACAGAAGCAGAAGCAGTCTCTGCTCAGTGTTAACGGCAGCCAGGGCCCTTATTGCTGACAGGCCTTTGCGTGCTTTTGTTCCGACATGGTTAACATATTCTCTGAAGGAAAGGCTGCGATCAAACCTTACTTCGCGGTATGTCATCAGATTTGTTCTCGTCAAAATTTCCTCTGAAACCGATCAAATGTTATCCTGCGATAACTAGTGACACAAAGTATAGTATGGACAAAGGAAAGACTCAATTTCTTATATGAATATTTGTATGAGATGTTTTTTGTGCTGATCTTGATTGTCTTATGCTGCAAGAGGGTTGCTAGCTGTCCCAATACTTGATGTCCTTTACTGCATCTGATGTTGTTCCTAGATATTTATTTAGACACAACTTAGCTTTATGTTGAATATTTGTAAAATTTGTTGAGGGGGCTTCTAAACTGTGTGGTGGCTAATCGTAAACGTTAAAGTGGGTACTTGTTAACATTAAAAAAGGTGCTGGGTATTTGTAAACATTGTTGTGGGTACTCGCAAACGTTGTAGTATGTACTTTTTTAAAAACATTATCCTGCCAATTTGTCATCGTTTTTGTGGGTAAACGTTGTGGTGGGTACTCGTTAACTTTACGCTGGGTATTTGTAAACATCATTTTGGGTACTCCTAAACTTGGGTACCTGTTAACTTTATGCGGAGTTTCTGCAAACGTTGTTGGTGTTTGTAAACTGTGTGGCAAGCTTTGTGGTGGGTACTTGTCAACTTTTTTTTTGAGGTGGGTATTTATAAACATTTTAGTAGATATTTGTAAACTTTTTAGACATACATTTAACACATATACAAACAGACTAGCAGCCATATTGGTAAGCAGATACATATTTACGAGGATACGCAGGTACAAATTCGAAAAAGAACGTAGATGTGATTAATGCAAAACTACAAACACAATTATGAATATCAAAATATAGGCACACATCCACTAGTGTGGGTTAAAGAAACACATTTAATACATTATAAATAAAAAAATTAAACACAAATATGCCTCAAAATCACGTCCATGTACACAAACTTTTCGATGTATCTCGTAATGTACAGTGATCTGCCTTTCTCCATCAGCTCACTGCAGTCACACACCAGACACTTTGCAGAACGTCGCCATCATCATAGCCAACCCGAAAGGAACCCGGTCTGTCGCTAGCTCTCCCACCTCCTGAATTTCTTACCCAAGATATTTCTTATATCCTGTGTCTATCTTGCTTCTGGTCGGCCCCTGTCTCTATTAATCGATGTGACGTTTGTTATGGCCAAACAATAATCCAGGTTCTAAGAAATGCCGTTTACTAGCAAATCTTCCTTCATGTTCATACCGTCATCCTCCCTTAATCTTATTTATCCCTGGTCACTTCTCGTAGAACCATTCATTTCAGGCGATGAAGATCCGTCTTTTTACACCTGTCAGTGACATGGTCTGGGACTAGATGTTTACCTTTTAAGAATGTTTGGTCAGAGTGGTGTCAGTCAAGAATGACTGACAGGTACATTGACAGCTAACTTGGTCTATAAGATACGTCAGGGGCGTGGCTTAGATTACCTCCTGTAGGGTAGGTTACATACTAGAAAAAAATTGGAAGTTACTTGGCAAATTGATCAGGGTACATATACTGCTAGGCATCTTAGATTTACTTCATAGGGCTGCCAGCAGGCCCCAAACTCAGATCAACAGTAGAATCTAATTTTATCTGTGCGAGTCTTGTTTTACAAATTGTTGGAATTTTCCCAGGTATGATTGTATATTATTTTCAATCTTGTATTCATAGGTTAAGAGCTAGCTCAGTCTACTCTTCCTTTGCTGATTCATCTAACTCAACATTCTGCTTGAAATAGTTCTTTGTAAGCATTCAATTATCTCAGTTAGGGAACTGCTCAGCCGCTCGTATTTCATTAAATAATTCAATGTAATGATATAAAACTATTTTAAACATCAACCAAAACATGTGCCTGGACTGTGGGAAACTCATCTGGTTATTCTGGTAATCTGGTAATTTTAATTTCAGCTTCATAGCAAACGGGTCACCCCATCTTTGCTCCGCTCCTGTGCCAACGAAAAACAGACATAATGTTTATCACAGTAACTTGTGGAAAGACTGACAAACTGCTGTCTCAGCAAATCTAGCATACACTCGCATTAAAAGCATATGGTAGCCATCCGAAGTGCTAACACAAACAGTCTGACGTTAGAAATGCAGTTCATCATTGATGGTAGCAGAAGTCACCAAAAGATCAGCAGTTGCACACGCGATCAATTTTAATCAAATAATGGCCCCACAAATATTGCGACAACCGGCATCGCGCCATTTTCTGAATCTACAAATCACACCGCCACGTTGGTCAGTCGAAAAACATTCCAAATGAAATCCGCAGCTCACAGTGTCACGCCATGCATTCAACTCAAAAGCTGGGTAACGAAATTATATAATTCCAGTCTACAAATGGAGCAAAAACGCAACGGCCAGTCTGGCAGAAGCCAAAAATTTTGCCTCGGCTCAAAACAGTAGCAGTGCCTAGTGTTCATTTGGACCTGAAGCATTATGTGAGGGTTAATAAACAGTCACCCCAGCAGTACCCTACTATTAGCTGGGGAAGGGATTTAGGACATTACATCCACCAGCAAGATTCGCCCCAACAACGACCTGACTTCCTTTGTTAACGACTGTTCACCCAACAGCCATGCAGTTCTTTGGCACGAAGGAGACACCTTGAACTTGGGTTTTGGACTGCCGACTCCCTACACGAAGATATATGTGTGCTCTGGTGTCCAGTAGCCAAAATACTATCTCACTGTATTACTAAAATTCAGCATGCATACTCAAACGCCCAGTAGTTAAGAAAAGAAAACACACACACACACACACACACACACACACACATATATATATATATATATATATATATATATATATATATATATATATATATATATATATCGGGAGAGGGAGAGAGTGAGACAAGGGAAGAATCATGCACAATGAGTACACATATGTAAGACACTGACACAGGGAATTCCCTATGCACCCAAGGTCGGCATGACTGTCTTCAAGAAGGAGACAGTGAATTCAAATGGCTTAGTCAGATCAGATACAGTCCCTGCTGTGACAGAAAGTTGGCTGCAATAAAGGACTGCCGTAGAAAGGTGCACCCAAGGGACGGTTTTAGAAATAGATACATACTTTGTGGCAGGGTAACATTGCTTGAACAATGTATTCTGCAAGCCACCAGGGGTTGCATTCACATTTTCTAGGTTCTAACAATATTATTACACTAGCGATGACTAATAATAATCATTAACAGCTCAGCCAATACATACATAAATCGGCGTAGACAGAAAGAGAGAGAGAGAGAGAGAGAGAGAGAGAGAGAGAGAGAGAGAGAGAGAGAGAGAGAGAGAGAGAGAGAGAGGGGGGGGGGGGGTTCACCACGTAGCTAATTACAGCGAATGTATAGCGTTCATTAAGTCTTCTGTTTCGATATCCAAACGTGCTTGTTGTCAGCCATACAGTATTTGCGTGCATCGATCAAAGCCTGAGAACAGAAAATCAAGTGCTGTGTCTCTACGTTCATAGGTGGCCAAGGGGTCACAGATGGAACTGTTGTAGCAGGGTAGAGCCGTGTAAACTTGAATCCTGCAGGTAAATTGGGTGCTTAGAGAATGTCGTGTTCTCAGGTGTATCTGGTGTAGCCTGATGAGATGTCATCGCGAAGAAAGGTGAAATACTAAAAAAAAAAAAAAATCCGAGTCTGTGATTATTTCTTCTTCCATTCGTGAACCCGCCTGCGTCAGAACAAATGTTGCTTCATTAAACAGCGTCTAGGTGTCCGAGGGAACGGGGCGTATATTGGTTGATGGCCTGGTGTTCAATCAGTTACATATTCCACGTTTTACTGGTGTAAAATTTTTTGTCCTCTTTCTGCCTCTCACAGATAGTAGCGGGCAAGTCGCCTTTAATAACCGTTGGAAATACCGCACGTATAATGTTCTACGTAGTATCATTAGAGAATGGGATGGTCCGGATGCCTATAGTTCGGTGAGTGAGTCCAGCAGCTAGCATTTTCCTTTCTCTTCTTTTCGCTAGCATTACTATCTTTTGAAAAAGCTCAGTCCTATTGTAGTCACACATGTTTCGTTTGTAAAGTGGGACACTTGCGGGACGTCACTCGTTTAGCCAGTGTTCTGGGTGGTGATAAATCTCAGTGACGCGGACAAAACGCCCACTGACCTTCGCATCCGTGGTTCATGTGTTTGTATCATCGGCCCATTTTTGCTCAAAATATGTTTTGGAATGCTACAAAAACCGCATTTGCATGCAAACATGACATCTATTTGCGTGAAACAATATTTCACTGCACGTCCAACGGAATAACGATCATAACGATAATAAATACGTCGCTAGTTCACAGGCACAATTAGAATAAAAAATCAAAATAGTAAGAGTTAGGAAAAAACACGTCCTTTCAGTAGGGAGTCGGCAACTGTAATGTTGGGAACTCATGCCCACATGTGCGACCACGTGGTTGCATTTTTGACAACCAACTATGTACTCACTGTCACTGGAAAGATAATATTCCGGACAACATGAACACATAAAATGGTTTGGGTTTTCCGCAAATAACCTGCTCCACGTGTTCATGTAAAAACAATGTCAGCTAGTTTCAATATCTGAGTGTAGACGGACAACAGACTTAGGAGGTCAACTGTCTTGACAGTACATGAGAGGGATTGATGGTAACTCTTGAATCATTCTTCACCATGACGAGGTTGTCGGAAGGCGTCAACTGTCATGACAGAACATGAGAGGGATTGATGGTAACTCTTGAATCATTCTTCACCATGACGAGGTTGTCGGAAGGCGTCAACTGTCATGACAGAACATGAGAGGGATTGATGGGAACTCTTGAATCATTCGAGGTTGTCGGAAGGGGTCACCTGTCATGACAGAACATGAGAGGGATTGATGGGAACTCTTTCATAATTCTTTACCATAACTAGGTTGTCGGAAGGCGTCACCTGTCCAGTCTAACAATTCATTACTTAAAGTAATCTAGACATCTAAAACCCCTTTCCTTCTCCTGTAGGTACCGAGTGCAGTTGTTGTGTATATACATGACGAGCCGAATATGGCTGTTTTCTTGGATATTCAGCACTTTGTCTGAGATCAACATAGCTCGGATAATAGTTAAGTATATCTGGTGGAGGTGAAGTGTTGAGAGGAAAATTCCTACTCATCACAAAAGCATCTATCCACTTCGGGATATATGAACAATAAATCAGTTCTGACACAAATGATCTTCCATGACTTGTGGCGCTGGTAATCATGTCTATCCATAATGTTCTGTTATATGAACATTAAATCAGTTCTGACACAAATGATCTTCCATGCCATGATGTCACTATCCAGCATCTATTCTCTTGGTCTTTCTGTCTCTCTTGACTTCAACTTTCCCACTGTCACAATTACTCCATTTTCTACTTTTCAAAACAGCCCCCCCCCCCCTCCCACTCTCCAACCAAAAAAAAAAAGTTAGTTGCCTATCCTTTATTGTACGTTGCAGAACCAACCCCATCATTTTTTTTGGGCTGTTGTGGTTTTTCTATGCAAATTTTACGTTTAGTAGTTTGCCATTGCCTCTGAACGGTGACACTGTCGAAATAAAGCAAGAAAAATCTTCCACAGCTGGGCTACCACAGCACGGTGGGATTACGAAGCGTGTTCACAACGTCCACGTCACATGACATGACCAATGACTGTAGTTTATTTTCTTCTTCGTTACTCTTTTTACTTTTTCTCAACATTCCTCTGTAAAAAAAAAAAAAAAACTTCTCCGTCACTTCTCAAGAATTCACTTTCTCGCATCAGTTAATAAAGAGAGATTACATTTCATGTTCTCATTTGCATCTGTTCTATAGAGGTGTACATCTAATTTCTAGACATGTACACAGTAATGTAGAGTTTGTTCAACAACTCATAAACACACTTGCAATCTATTTTCTCCAAAATTTTCTGTCTGACTGTCAATCAATCTGCCTGCCAACCGAAGAAACAACCAACGAAATAATTAGCCAACCAGTCAAACAGCCAACCAACCATTCAACAAAACAATCAACCACCAGCTAGCCAGCCAACAAAGCAACTAAGCAGCCAAATATCCAACCAATCAACCAACCACCCAATTAACCAGTCAACAAAAAAAAAAAAAAAAAAAACAACCAGACAGCTAACCCAAACAACCGCTAGCCAACCAACCAGCCAAACAACCGATCTTTAAATCAACCAGCTAAATACCCAAATCCTATAACACTAGAACTGTATTTACACTAAGCTAATCTACATATTGATTGCAGTAGGTAACTGCTAACCGCCTGTATGACCTCTGACCTGGCGATGACCTCGGAAGTCGCATCACATCTGCACAAAGATGTAAATGAGCCAGTAGCCCATATTGAAGATGATGAATGCTGATGGAAACAACAATCGGGAGATTCTGGGGACCAAAGAAGAATGGAAATATGTTTATACGTGTGACTTTCGTAAATCTGCAATGTAAAGTCTATGTTGTTTGGTGATTGTCACCAGCCTTCTGTTTAATCAATTGACATGAGTATCTTTGCGTACGTACCCACATCATAAACACAAACATCATATTCATCATTATCATGTAGCAGGTGTTTTACAGAACGTCGCTCTCATCACAAGCAGAGTGAAAGAATCTCCGTCTTTTGCCAACTCTACCGTCTAGTGATCTTTCTTCATCAGTGTCAGCTATATCATGTGCCGATCTTCGTGGTAGTCGACCCTGCCCCTGTGTCCTGGTACCATGGCTTCTGCAATTATCCGTTACGCAGTCGACGACTTGTATCTGTATGTTGCTACAGGGACGACACATTTTGATTTTGATTTTTTATTGCAGCAATAGTAACTGTAGTAGTAGCAGTTGTTGTTGTTATTGTTGTTGTAGCAGCAGTAGTAGTAGCAGCAGTAGCAGCACAAGCAGCAGCAATAGTAACTGTAGTAGTTGTATTAGTAGTAGCCGTAAGAGTAGTAGAAGTTGTTGCTGTAGCAGTCATAGCAGCAGCAGCAGCACTAGCAGAAACAATAGTAACTGTAGTAGTTGTAGTAGTAGTAGTAGTAGTAGTAGTAGTATTAGTAGTAGTAGCAGCAGCAGTAGTAGTAGTGGTAGTGGCAACTTACTTATCAATGTATCGAGCACCCTGCTTGCCATAGAATCTCATGTTTCGGAAACTTGGTCGATGCTCCAGTGAATTGCTTGCCTTTTCAGGATCACCAGCTGGAGAACGGTTGGACTGGGGAGTGACAAAAACAAGCAAACGCATCAACAACTGATAACGGATACATGTAGCTTTTCCAAATAAACGGGGTTTTTGAGTTTAAATGCCAACTTAGAATATAATGGACCAAGGGGGAAAAAACACACTTAAATCTGGGTGAGTGACATTCAACTACATAGGGAGCGCACGACTGGAGACCACGTTTCTTTCAGACTGGCTGTGATTAGAGCAACGTTCTGCATGGCCTGCTACATGATGATGAGAATTCAGTTTGAATTATCCCTGTTAGTGAGTAAGTCTTTCCTCTTGAGCCTAGAGCACCACATAGGGAAGAGGCCAAGGTATGTCAAGCAGTTAGTTGCCACCTGTTGTACTTTTAGATCTTGGATGTTCATGAAGCTTTTGGTTGAGCCTTTTCTGATGATGGTTCTACACAGGGTCTCTCGTGGTCTTCCCTGTTGTCTGTTTCTTTCCAGTGTCCATATGAGGGCTTGTAGTGAGTATCTTGTCTTATCTATTGTGAGTGCATGGTCGATGTATCCCCATTTAAACATGTTTATTTTTTAAAGCAACAAGTCACTTACACAATGTGTGTTTTCCAAAGAAGCCTTGCCTCCAAAACATTGATAAGGAAAGCGTCGTCTGGCCAGGACGTTGATGTAGGCGAACTCTAGAAGCGAGGCGAAGACAAAGATGAGGCAGGCTGCCATCCAGACGTCTATTGCCTTGATATAGCTGACTCTTGGCAAGGACGCCCGGGCGCCTGAACTCTGCGTGGTCATCGTGAGCACTGAAAACACGAAATACCCGTGAGTATTTTACTGTTCAAGTAATAGCATAATTATATTACAAGTTAAATAGCATTAGAAGTATTTACATCATTGGTATCATCATCATTGTCATCGGTTAATCAACTAAACATTCAGTCTATCGGCTAAACTTTGATAGAACGTCGCTCTCTTAAGGGCACGCCTGACAGTATCTCTTTTCCTACTCAGTTCTCCATTGGCAAAGCATCTCCAGTGTCCTGTACCCACTTTCGCAAAGGTCAGCCTCTGCTTAGTTTTCCAGAAACTACATCTTTAATCACCGTTCTCTTCAGACCACCGTAGCACTTGACATGTTCAGAATATCTCAGCTTTCTGTAGAGGTTACTGTTTAGGAGCTGAGATGTTCACGTTCGGCAGGATGTTGACAACATCATCATTACCATCATAATTCCATACCTGCTGACGACTGTCTGATTAGTTCCGTCTACCTCTGATAACTGTCTTATCCTTTCTCTTTGCCTGTGATGTCTGTCTGATCAGTTCCCTCGACCTCTAATGACTGTCTGATCAGTTCCCTCTACCTCTGATGACTGTCTGATCAGTTTCCTCTACCTCTGATGACTGTCTGATCAGTTCCCTCTACCTCTTATGACTGTCTGATCAGTTCCCTCTACCACTGATGACCGTCTGATCAGTTCCCTCTACCTCTGATGACTGTCTGATCAGTTCCCTTTACTACTGATGACTGTCTGATCTGTTCCCTTTACCACTGATGACTGTCCGATCAGTTCCCTCTACCACTGATGACTGTCTGATCAGTTCCCTTTACCACTGATGACTGCCTGATCAGTTCCCTCTACCTCTGATGACTGTCTGATCTGTTCCCTTTACCTCTTATGACTGTCTGATCAGCTCCCTCTACCACTGATGACCGTCTGATCAGTTCCCTCTACCTCTGATGACTGTCTGATCAGTTCCCTTTACTACTGATGACTGTCTGATCAGTTCCCTTTACTACTGATGACTGTCTGATCAGTTCCCTTTACTACTGATGACTGTCTGATCAGTTCCCTCTACCTCTGATGACTGTCTGATCAGTTCCCTCTACCTCTGATGACTGTCTGATCAGTTCCCTCTACCACTGATAACTGTCTTATCCTTTCTCTTTGCCTGTGATGTCTGTCTGATCAGTTCCCTCGACCTCTAATGACTGTCTGATCAGTTCCCTCTACCTCTGATGACTGTCTGATCAGTTCCCTCTACCTCTGATGACTGTCTGATCAGTTCCCTTTACTACTGATGACTGTCTGATCAGTTCCCTCTACCTCTGATGACTGTCTGATCAGTTCCCTCTACCTCTGATGACTGTCTGATCAGTTCCCTCTACCACTGATGACTGTCTGATCTGTTCCCTTTACCACTGATGACTGTCCGATCAGTTCCCTCTACCACTGATGACTGTCTGATCAGTTCCCTCTACCACTGATGACTGTCTGATCAGTTCCCTCTACCTTTGATGACTGTCTGATCAGTTCCCTCTACCTTTGATGACTGTCCGATCAGTTCCCTCTACCACTGATGACTGTCTGATCAGTTCCCTCTACCTCTGATGACTGTCTGATCAGTTCCCTCTACCACTGATGACTGTCTGATCTGTTCCCTTTACCACTGATGACTCTCCGATCAGTTCCCTCTACCACTGATGACTGTCTGATCAGTTCCCTCTACCACTGATGACTGTCTGATCAGTTCCCTCTACCTTTGATGACTGTCTGATCAGTTCCCTCTACCTCTGATGACTGTCTGATCAGTTCCCTCTACCTCTGATGACTGTCTGATCAGTTCCCTCTACCACTGATGACCGTCTGATCAGTTCCCTCTACCTCGGATGACTGTCTGATCAGTTCCCTCTACCACTGATGACCGTCTGATCAGTTCCCTTTACCACTGATGACTGTCTGATCAGTTCCCTTTACCACTGATGACTGTCTGATCAGTTCCCTCTACCACTGATGACCGTCTGATCAGTTCCCTCTACCTCTGATGACTGTCTGATCAGTTCCCTTTACCACTGATGACCGTCTGATCAGTTCCCTCTACCTCTGATGACTGTCTGATCAGTCCCCCTTTACCACTACCGGTCATGTGATTCGACGTTTGCAAGTTTGAGGTCCGCCCATTCAGCCATATCGTGTATAATAACCACCATACCGTTAGACTTCACAAAGTCCTCGCCTTTGATTCCTGCACTCGGCATTCAACCGTCTCGATTTCTCGACTTATATGAAATTCAGACTAGTATTTTTAGCCTTTGGAAATAATGTTCTCCTTTCTTTTTTCTTTTTCTGTGCCAGTTTGGTAATTCTTTTCTTATTTCGTCTCATAGTTTTCCCGGTGAATCGCCACTTTCGTTCATATTGTGTGATAGGTAAAGTTCGTCATTTATCTATGTGGTCTCTATAGTTTCTTCTTCGCGTTTACCGGCTGTAAAGGCTGTGGGAAGTTTTGGTTGTTCGTCAGTTTCTAAACTTAAATCTTGTTCCAGATCTTGAGTATTGCGTGCACATCCGTTTTACAGATCTGGCTTATTTGTGTGCATAGTTCCTTGTCTCTCAGGCAGATGCCCTCTGTGTTTGAAGGAAGCCATAATCAGATGACTCTTACAACATGCTCATTAATAGAGGCTGAGGATATATTCTTGTTTTTACTATAATGGGCTATAAAACCCACAAAGAATGGTATCTGTATGAACAATCAATCACTTTTAGAAAAGATCTCATTTCTCATGATTGCAATTTCTTTTCGAGTTCAGATGTCGAGGTGCACATTATCGTCATCATCATCATAATTATCGTCATCATCATCATAATTATCGTCATCATCATCATAATTATCGTCATCATCAAATTAATTATCGTCATCATCATCATCATTATCATAACACTGTAACACTGAGCGACGTTTGGTCAGCTGTTGCTGTTGACTGTCCGACCTGCTCCCTCCACCTGGACGGTCATTTGTAATCGACTTCATTTTTGCACGCCTAAAGCCTGTTCAGTCAGTCAAGTTATGTATCCAAGCCTTTCTTGGTCTGCCTCCTTTCCTCTACCGAGCCCTGTAGCATTGCTGTTGATAAGCCATTAGACTTTATTTTGTGTCCGAACCATTACCTTTTCCGCCTTGTCACTGTTATTTAAAAAGGTTCATAGCTGCCAATGTGCTGGGTTATTATACGGCAAAACTCGTCACTTGTGATGAGGTCTTTGTATGATATACGGCAAAACTCGTCACTTGTGATGAGGTCTTTGTATGATATACGGCAAAACTCGTCACTTGTGATGAGGTCTTTGTATGATATACGGCAAAACTCGTCACTTGTGATGCGGTCTTTGTATGATATACGGCAAAACTCGTCACTTGTGATGCGGTCTTTGTATGATATACGGCAAAACTCGTCACTTGTGATGAGGTCTCTGAATGATATACGGCAAAACTCGTCACTTGTGATGAGGTCTTTGTATGATATACGGCAAAACTCGTCACTTGTGATGCGGTCTTTGTATGATATACGGCAAAACTCGTCACTTGTGATGCGGTCTCTGTATGATATACGGCAAAACTCGTCACTTGTGATGAGGTCTCTGTATGATATACGGCAAAACTCGTCACTTGTGATGAGGTCTTTGTATGATATACGGCAAAACTCGTCACTTGTGATGAGGTCTTTGTATGATATACGGCAAAACTCGTCACTTGTGATGAGGTCTTTGTATGATATACGGCAAAACTCGTCACTTGTGATGAGGTCTTTGTATGATATACGGCAAAACTCGTCACTTGTGATAAGGTCTCTGTATGATATACGGCAAAACTCGTCACTTGTGATAAGGTCTCTGTATGATATACGGCAAAACTCGTCACTTGTAATGAGGTCTCTGTATGATATACGGCAAAACTCGTCACTTGTGATAAGGTCTCTGTATGATATACGGCAAAACTCGTCACTTGTGATAAGGTCTCTGTATGATATACGGCAAAACTCGTCACTTGTGACGAGGTCTCTGTATGATATACGGCAAAACTCGTCACTTGTGACGAGGTCTTTGTATGATATACGGCAAAACTCGTCACTTGTGATGAGGTCTCTGTATGATATACGGCAAAACTCGTCACTTGTGATGAGGTCTCTGTATGATATACGGCAAAACTCGTCACTTGTGATAAGGTCTCTGTATGATATACGGCAAAACTCGTTACTTGTGATAAGGTCTCTGTATGATATACGGCAAAACTCGTCACTTGTGATGAGGTCTCTGTATGATATACGGCAAAACTCGTCACTTGTGATGAGGTCTCTGTATGATATACGGCAAAACTCGTCACTTGTGATGAGGTCTTTGTATGATATACGGCAAAACTCGTCACTTGTGATGAGGTTTTTGTATGATATACGGCAAAACTCGTCACTTGTGATGAGGTCTCTGTATGATATACGGCAAAACTCGTCACTTGTGATAAGGTCTCTGTATGATATACGGCAAAACTCGTCACTTGTGATGAGGTCTTTGTATGATATACGGCAAAACTCGTCACTTGTGATGAGGTCTTTGTATGATATGGCAACGATGTTTCTGAAAGGTCGCATTTCCAAAGCTTATATCCTCTTTTCGAGTTCAGCTGTTAAGCCTCTTTCAGCCACGTTTGTATTAAGGTTTCTCTTAAACATCTTCACTCCCTGAATGCATTTTTCCAACTAAAGCGCCCGTTTGGTGATTTGCTGTTGTTTTCTTTTATAATATGCCTAATGTTACTTAAAAAAATTTTTTTTTGGACCTTTCAAGTTTCTTTGTTATGAAAGATGGTCTGCTGCTAGAAAACCGAAAGTGCCTTTTGCGATGAATTGCGTGTGCAAATGCTAGTGTGTTGTAAATACCAGCCCTATCGACAATGTAATGCATTTCAAGTGTCGGGCTGTTTGTGTTTGCACTTCTGACGCTGCATTATGCATTTGATGCCCTTGTGTGCTGACGGCTTTGCTGGGACTCCAGTCTGTTATCAACAGTTAAAATGATGAATATTCTCATTGGTTTTCGTTTGCACACAGCCGATGTGCTAGTGCAGCACGAACCTGCCTGCGGATTCAAAGGTCGTGGGTTCGAATCAGCATAGTGCCGACATTTTTTTCAAGCATGACCTTTGCTACCCGCTCAAACTAGCATTAACTGGGTACCAGGTACAGTCCTGGAAAGTAAAGGCGGCAGGTGGGATGTTAGAGCCACATTACCGAAAATCGTTTTCTGTTAAAAATCTGAGTCTAGCCTCAAATGGCCCATGCGCCACTGGCGTGTAAAGAAACTTTCACTGACTGTTGTGTGCCTTGGGGCGGTGCAACTTTGGGATCACCCCATTGCTGCAAACCTTCACTGACTGTTGTGTGCCTATGGGCGGAGCAGCTATGGGATGACCCTATTGCTGTGAACCTTTACTCACTGTTGTAAGCCTAGTAGCGGAGCAGCTATGGGATGACCCTATTGATGTGAAGCTTAAACTGAGATTAGCTATGACCTGATTCCGGATAATGTTACAGATAAACACCTTTCTATCCTTAAATGGAGACCAGCTACTGTTCACTTCTTGTAAACAGACTAACATCATGACAGTAAGGTCTCAAACAAACAAAACCACCCTTCCCGTGTGGGTCCCAGTGCCCCACTGTGTGAGGAAAACTTGAATAGACTCATTGATTTCCCAACAAGCATGTCGTAGGAGTCGACTAATTGGGGGGTTTCCTTTTATGAACCATGAGTTGAGTTTTAAAAAAATACAGGTCTAGTAAATGAATGTGCACACAACACTCAGGCTCTGGGACAAAAGAACATGACTAAAGTCTAGAAGTAAACGAACAACCATATCTTTGTGCCGGTGTTTTGAGCCGGTGAACGCGTAAAATGAGAAGAAACACAACAATGGACACGAAGCGATCAGATT